>MU718915.1:11426-30034 GCA_026770625.1 Nicotiana glauca | reverse complement strand
CATCTGATTCTCAATCTTTATTCGACTTGTAGTGCCCGAAGGTTTTCACTATCAAGTCTCTCTCATTTTGATTTTTCTCTCAGCTTTCATCGCCTTATGGTGCCCGTGAAGGTTTTCACCGATAAGACTCTCTCATTTGTATTACTTCTCAGCTAGGGATTGGGGTGTTACCGCTAAGACTCTCTCATATTTATTTTCTGTTGGAGGTCAGAGTCTTTTCTGCTGGGAATCAGAGTGTTGTGTTCTGATAAGACTTCTCTCATTTGCCTGACTTGACATCTTTTGCAGACTGATCGAAAGGTCTTTCTTTGGACCGTAATGTGGGATTTGGGATAGGTTAGAAAGAAAGGGTATTTAAAGGCTCAGAAACAAAATAATTTGGGTTCAAAATTTACAACCTTCGTAATTAGATTATTTTATAATAAACACAATTTTTTGCCCTAGTTTCTTGCTTGGGTATTTTGATTGATTTTTTTTCTTTTTTCAAAACTATGACCGAGCCGTGAAGTGCCTACGTATCCTCTTTGAGGAATTAGGTCAAACGTAGTTCCCAATTCCTCGTTGTTCTAATTTTCCTTTTCAATTATTATTCTTTNTTTTGACGCTAGGAGATAATTCATCAGACTAGGTCTAAATTGTTGTTTTACTTGAAACCTTCCAATTATTGCTTCCCACTTCTTGCTGTTTTATCTGAGACCTTCCAATTATTGACTTTCATTTCTTATTATCTTATCTGTAACTTTCTGGTTGTTGCCTTTACCTCTTTATTGTTATCTTTCTAAGTTTTTCTAACTGACTTCTTATTAACTTGANTCTTTTTCTTTCTCCTTTTCTTTTCTTATCTTTCATGTTTGTGTTTCTAGTCTTTGCAACTGATTCCGAAGGAGGGATATGAAAAAAATCAAATAAGGCTCAAAGGGTTAACGAAGGATAAGGTGTTTGGATAGAAGAACAAAATGCCTCCGTCATTCCAATCTTCAAAACATGTCAAGTGCAAACAACATGATTAGCATTCGACATATTTTTAAAGCACTGTTGGGCAACACTCTCATTTTCATTACCACGAACGACCCCCATGTCAACATGGCCAACTTGCCTTTAACCAAGCTAAACATGTATCCAATCAGCTTACCAACAAACTTATTACCAAGAAGTCTGAAGCTGCTCTTTCCACTACTATAACTCATGCCGGAGCCGTACGATATGGTGCCCGACACCCAATCAATGCTGAAATCCACAATCTCGCACAGCGACATGCCCGACCACAAGGAACGCATCCGAAAAAGTCCCTCAATACCGGAACTGAATCAATGGTAGAAACCTCTTCACTAACATCCATCACGAAGGCCCAATAAAGAAAAGCAACCCTTCCCAGCCGTCCGTTGGTCTTTGGAACACAGCCATTCAGCTAGAACATAGTCCGATGCACCTTGCCACGCAACCTGTGGCCTTTTCGACATAACTCATAACACAATAGTCTAGAATAACCCAACACTGAGACAACCAGTCTACACCCCAATATCATATCTAGAATCTAATATACCAAGAAAAGAAAGATCCACTCGGGCTTCCAAACCCCCAATATCCACTAACGGAACCAATACACACTATCTACAACTACTACATAGCCTGAACATGGGAACTCTCAGTCTCCAGCTCCACATAGCACACAAATTACTATACATGATCCCAAATTCTGCAGTATAAATACATATTACACCTCGACTACCCAGTCATTCTTCGAAGATATTCTAAAATTCTCATGTGCCACCAAACAAACTCAGATATCAACAGTTTATCTATCAAGAAAAATGCCGCAACACTATCGAAGTGCCATCAGCTTAATCACATTGCCCTTTTTCTGAAACATATACCCTCGTCAAATCACTTCCAATTAGCAGTACCATCTCTTTGGGTGCCTAGGAATTTTATGAACTTCTTTTCAGAACTGAATTGTAACCCATCTAGCCAAGACCTTCCGTCAATCCCATCTAGAAGAAGAATCATTACACATTCCATGCTTCGCATGCCCATAGGCAATATATACTTCTCTAAACCACGGTAAAACTCATCAAGAACTCTCTCTCCCAATTCCATTGCACAAGCTAAACTGCCAGGACTGAATCCTTCTACCCGAACCAAGCTAAGCAAGCTGTCAGAACTCAAGAGCCTTGTTGCACAATACCAATAAAAGCTCATTACCTCGAATACATACGAAGAATTAATAATATCCTTACCATACCGATTCGGTATACTATCAAGCTATTCCATCTATCAAATTTCTCTTTTTGTTCACCATCCACTTGATATTTCTCCCTCGATGTAGCATCACAATGCCTCAATCCAGGCTTACCACACGAGACTCGCACATAAGACCACACTGTCTAAGACCCATAGGCCACTGAATACTCTCTCAAATGTTCCCAGAAATACCACATTCCAGAGTACTGTACCTCGAAGAACTTCTTGCGAATCTGAAATTCGTTACCATTACTTTCTAGATACTGATACATAGAATCCCATAATTAAATAAAATACCACAAGTCTTGATCTTTTCTAATGAAAACACAATCCCTAGCCACATACACAACCTTAAGACACCTGATTATTACATGCCAAATCTTGAACACAATAAAACCATTCTCGAGAGTCATTCACTCTTACACAGCTGTAAATTATCTGACTGAACGAACAGAACTACTCGTGCCTCATTAGCACTCTGACACCGCAGAACATGATCTCATACCAATACAAACAATCATCTTCCTTCTCTATACACTGAGCATTCTTTACCAGCAACAACTCAAGACATCCTATTATTTTCACACATCTACGAAGCGTCGTATATCCTTTATCAAAAATTTTCCTTAACACGTGCCATCCTCGACTCAGTTTCTGCAACCAGAACTGATTCGCCAGCCTACCTCGAAACGGAACCAACATAGCTCCTACCCGTGCAATCAGTTAATCAATAGCAACCTCCCCAAGTTGGCCCGAAGCCATATATCAGGACACACTCAGTAGCCCATAATACTTTTACTCTAATGGTGCCACAATACCATAGTGAGATTAAACTCAAATCATTTACAAGTTTGTGAAAACACAGATCATCTAGTATTGTAATCCTCTACAAATCTCGCATTCATCCCCACGTTAGTTGAGTCCACTATCTTAAGCGACCCGAATTTATCAAATTTCAACATGTACTCTTCAATTACACATGAGATCTTCTAACAATATACATAAGAATCGTACCACTTAAGAACACTCTGCAGGAGATAATCCACCTGCTTCGCCTCAGTTTAGTATTTTAGCACACCTTCCACCATCATACACATAACACAGCCATTTAGTCTTCATGAGTCTGAACTCATATCGCCACACGTAATGTACTTCACTTCCCAACTAGGAGACACGAAAGTATTCTTCACGCGCCCATAATTCGGGCTACACATCGAATCACAACAGGACTCAAACACTTAACAGTTCATCCAATTTCCAGTAGACTTCTTCGTCACTACCAAGTCACATAGATACATCTCGCGGCACTAACATACTCATCACATGGATATCCAACCGCTATTCCGGCTAATAGGGACAATGTCGAACATATAAGTTCAGAACACTTGCTCATACAATCAGCACCTCGGTGCTCAAGCCATAGGCAAAGATCCGGCCTCAAGTCCTCCAGACTGGCCCAACATCAAACTCACGAAGATCACATCTCGCCCCTTGATCGGGGAATCACAAGCCATCAAGGCACATATACTACTGAGCGTTCACGTGCACATACAGACGTATGGAAGGAATTTCAAGAGTTATATCTCAGGCTGAATCAAGTACGCACGATAAGAATTCCAAGAAAGTGAAGCTTTCCTAAAGGTTCTGTAGCCTCTCAAGGATAAATACAGACGTCTCCGTACCGATCCGCGAGACTCTACTAACCGGCTCATGACTCATGAGGCTTAGTAACCTAGGCTCTGGTACCAACTTGTCACAACCCCAATTCCGGTCATGATGGCGCCCAACACAATTGCTAGGCAAGCCCGACCAATTAACACTCACAATCCAATCACACGTCCCATTACAAATTTATAGCATTAAATTAACTGTTCAATAAGTCTATTAACCAATAATTTAGTTAGAGATAGTATGAATCACTGACATAACCAACATCTCCCAGAGACCTGGGGTCATGAGTCTAGAGCCTCTAATAACACAAAGTAATAAATCCTCAGTAATACTGATGTTCTAAAATGCAGAAAGATAAAAGGCATAGGGGAGGAGTCGGGTCCTGCGGACGTCAGGCAGCTACCTCGACAACTCCTGAAAAACTCTGAAAGTAGCAAATAGCTCGACTATGCTCCCAGGACACCTGAATCTGCACACATGGTGCAGGGAGTAAAGTGAGTACTTCCAACTCAGTAGTAATAGACATATATAATGGTTGACAGTAAGAAATCAAGAAATATAACAATGCAAAGCTATAACCAATAATTCTACACATTTAACGGTAGAGCAACGTCAGGTAATGACAGGTAAAACAGATAGATATCGATGCATGAATCCAATGCAATGCACATGACCGCCGGCGCGCAGCCCAATCTATTTGGGTACCCGCGCTCACTGTGGGGGTTCAGACTCCGGAGGGGCTCCTACAGCCCAAGCGCAATATCATCGTAGCATTCACTGCGGCGTGCAGCCCGATCCATACTCAGTCCAGATATATGGATGCAAGCCACACAGGCACAGTCAAGTTTATCATTTTCAATTCCAATTATTAGGAATTGTAGATTAAGTGTTTAAAACTTTAAAAATTTACTAATCATTTTGAGACAGTGTTTACTCAGGACTGATATTATGAAAATATGCTAAGCATCATGGAAACGGTGATAATAATCCCTAAGGGATCCAAATAATCGGCACACAGCCCAAATATACTCATAACAATCCAAGTAGGATATTTACCAATCAATTTCTAGTCAATAACACAGTATGAACATCACTCGGACGGACTAAGCCATAGTCCCCGATCACAAACGACCCCGCACTCACCGTAGAGTACGTGTCTCGCCTCAATATAGCGTCACAGTGTGATATACCGGGGTTTCAAACCCTCAGGTCATCATCTACATCTATTACTCACCTCAAACCGGCCACAAGACTAGCCCGCTATGTCTTTTCCTCTCGAATCCACCTTCTCGCGCGTCGAATCTGGCCAAAACCACAACGAATACATTACAATAGGCTAAAGAAACGTAACCCAATCAAAAGAACTCGAAAAATACCAAAAATCTCGAAGTTGGCAAAACCCGAGCCCCGGGCCCACTAATCACCAGATTCCTCGTCTCGCCACGAGTCCATACATACCAAAAACTCCCAAATCCGAGCTCAAATGACCTATCAAATCCCAATTTAAATTCTCAAAATTCCAAGCCTAATTCATCCATTTTAGGCTTAATTCCATGAATTTCTAGGTAGATTTCTCAATAAAAACGAGTTTTAGGTTCTAGAATCTTACCTCCAATATTCCTCCTTGAATCCCTCTTCAAAATCGCCTCAAAGCTCTCAAAGCTCGCTCAAAAATGGAGAAAAATACATAACCCTCGCGGATGAAATGTTTCAATAAAAATCCTTTATGACCAGCCCAGTTTCTGCTTCTGCGGTTCCCAAAACCGCTTCTGCGGTATCGCTTCCGTGTCCAAATATCTGCTTCTACGGTTTTCACTTAATTTTCCCACGACCGCTTATGCGACAAGAAACTCGCTTCTGCGGATCCCCCAAGTCCGCTTCTGCGGCCAAAAGTCCACTCTTGCGGACCCGCTAATGCGGACCAAGTTCCGCTTCTGCGGTACTTCACAACCCATACCAACATTGCTCCTGCGCTCCCTTACCCGCTTCTGCGGAATCGCTTCTGCGGCCCATTTTCGCAGAAGTGGAAATACCAGATGACAGAAATCACAGACCTGAAGCAACTTCAAAAACTCTCGTTTTTAACACTCGATCTTACCCCGAGGCCCCCGGGACCTCAACCAAAAGCACATACATGATCTATTACCTTATTCAAACTTGCTCGAACCATCAAAACACTATCGTTAATATCAAAATCCTCAAATATCATCAGATCAAAGCCTAAGTTTCTTAAAAGCTTCCGAAACACACATTCGATCAAAATCCCAACCAAACGATGTCCGAATGACCTGAAAATTTGCACACATATCCAAAATCACCCAACGAAGCTACTAGAACTCTCGGAACTCCTTTCTGACCCTCGGATCAAAATCTCACCTAACAACCAGAATTCGCCAAAATTCTAACTTCGCCAATTCAAGCCTAATTCTACACCAGGTCTCCAAAATCACTTCCGATCACGCTCCTAAGTCACAAATCATCCCCCGAAGCTATCCAAATCACCAGAAATCACATCTGAGCCCTCTAACTCAATAGTCAACATTTGGTTGACTTTTTCAACTTAAGTTTTCCTTAAAGAGACTAAGTGTCTCATTTCTTATTAAAACCATTTCAAATCAACTCTCACACACCACATACCGATAATGAAATATGAAGAAGCAATAAATGGGAAAAACAAAGCAGCAACACATGAGACGACGGGTCGGGTCGTCACACTAATTAGTTTGAAAAGCACTTCTAAGCAGCAATTAGTGTTTGACCAAGCTTTAAAAAACTGCTTTTAAGTGTATTTTTCTCAAAAGTGCTTCTCAAAAAAGTATTTTGGAGAAAAGCTACTTTTTTCTGCTTCTTCTCAAAAGCACTTTTTTTCCTTCCAAAAGCTTGGTCAAACACCTCAATTTTTGGCCAAAAATACTTTTTGCCAAAAAAAAAAAACTTGGCCAAATAGGCTATTAAGATTATGATAGGCAGAAAACGTGTATAAACAAAAATTATACAATTTTATACTTGAAAAAGTAGGCAAAATCTAAGACTATGATTAGCAAAAAATCGTTTAATTTTTTTATGGAAGTAAAAAATAAATAATAAAATTAAAAATCATAATAATATTTTAATAAACAAAAACTTTTTTTGTAAATTTTGTCATAATAATATTTTTTGAAAATATAAAAAATTAAAATATCTTATTTTTTATCTAACCAAATTTACTTTTAAAAAGTTCCAATTTAAATGAGAAGTAATTACAGACACACAAGAAAATTAAATTGCTACATAATCATAATTGGTCTAAGAATAAATTCTAATTCTGATTTTAACATAAATTTTATATTTTTCATCCTATTAGGATAGTATTAATATATTCCTTTTAGAATCCATCAATTGTAAGTAGTTTCATTACAATCATAGACTCAAAGATAACATCCATATATAGTTATGTGCTTGGACAGAGAAAAAAAATTCTATCCAAAATTAAAAATAAATAAAAAAAGTATAGCAACAACTATTATGTCTTAATCCCAAACAGGTCGAGGTACTACTTTAAGCAAAATATAATAGCTGAATTCTAATTTTGCAATAACATTTTATTCTTTTCTAATATGTTAGAAACAATTCCTATCATATTTCTTATTGATTCAAAAAATTAAAATTTGTACTTTCCTTGTGAGGAAAAAAAGGTGTTCCATCAGTTGGTTGACCCTAATTGTATCTTCTAAAAGAAACTTAAGAATAATTAGCTTCCATAAAACTTTTTATAATTTTTTTTAATTTTTCATAATTTATAATCTGAAGTTTGTTATATTGGCCGAGATGATTAAGGATTTATATATTATAGAATTTATTATTTATTGAGTTAGCTAAATAGGATGATTAATCATTATTCAGGATTTTATATGATTTTTTTTAATTTTATTTTAAGCACAAATTTGAATATAATATGTATATAATTTTTTTAAATTTTATCTCATTGAGATGGGGTACATGTGCAACGCACATACACTCAAACTAGTACGTATAATATTTATATAATTTTAAAAGTTTATATTTATTGATACGGGTTACACGCACAACCCTAATTTCTACTGTCTTATAAGAGAGAGTAAGCACATAGATGGACGACATGTCTGCTTGGGCTTTTGAGGGTTATTTGGTCATTTCAATTGCAATGGAGCTATATGATTGGTTGATAGAGAATGTTACTGCAGACACCTTTAAAACTTTTGAGCACTTTAACTAGTTTAGCCATCTGCTTACATCATCAATCATCACCACACTCTTTCTTTGTACTAACTTACACGGACCATACATCCCAGCTCATCCAAAGAAACAAAAAAACCTCAGATTTGACAGATCACTTTGCTAAATTCAATGATCAATTTGTAATATCTAATAGATAATGCTTTCGGCTCTCAAGCATAAATATGCTCATCTGGTCATTAACGAATTATTTTCGGATATGTTAAAAATATACCGAATACAACAACAACAATCCAGTATAATTTCACAAGTAGGGTCTGGGGAGGGTTATATGTACGCAGACCTTACCCCTACCCCGAGGGACGGAGAGATTATTTTCAGGAGACCCTCGGCTCAAGAAGGCACCAAGATACGATATATTAGTACTATCAACAGACTCATAATAAAATAACATAAAATAACATAACACAAAATACCATAAAATAACATAATAACCGCAATATAAAAATATAGGAAAGGCATAATACATTGATAGCCCCTTAAACTTATCCATGCTTTTTCACTTAGACACTTCATCTTAAGTCCGTTCCATTTGAACGCTTCAACCACATTTCAAATGTGTCATTTATACACAATGTGCTGACATGGTAAGGCAAGTGTTTCTCACATTTCTGAGGCGCGTGAAATTCATCCAAAAAGCAAACTTCACGTACTTTTTGCCGGAAAATTAATAGATTCGCCGGAAAATTTTCCGATTAATTGTTCTTTTTCATTTTTCAGATATGTGGCCCCACTTCTTCACCTTCTTCCTCAAGCTCCTTCAATATTTACACCACCCAAACACTGACCAATCCAACTAAACTATCTATTGAAATTGTGGCCAACAAGTTTTGGCAAAACAAAATCAGCAAAATCTAGATTGGAAATTAGCATCAAAAGTTTTGTTTGTAATTTTCAACAAAAGCAAAAAAACTAAGTTAGGATTATGGGGTGTGGGAATTTCATTTAACCTTTACAAAAGGTGCTTTTGAGCCGTCGTTCAATAACTTTCCGATCTACGAGATTACCATTGATGGCAAGAACATGAACTTCTTTATAATTCATAGGCTCTATTCTTTGCCATGTCTCCAAAATCCCAATTACAAGTTTTCTTTTGAACTTGAAAAACAACCTCAACCCAAAAATATGCTTTGGAAGAACAAGTGGGAAAACGAAAGAAAAAAGTGTGCTAATTTATGTTCGAAATTGATTCTCTCTGTGAATGACCATGACTAATTCTTTCAAGTTTTTGCAACACACAATAAAAGTTATAAATAATTTCTTTGTTGTTTCTAGAATTGCAATCAGAACAAGTTTTAAAGAACTAATATAGCAAAAACGGGTGGGAAGGGGGAAGAAGCAGCAGCGTGGGAGGGGAAGGGAGGGAAAAGATTTATCGGAGAAGAAGAGGGGAGAGGAGGGGAGAGGGTTTTCTGCTATTTTTGTTTTCTTTTTTAATTACAGTTGTCATTTTTAAAGAAAATTACACGTGTCAGCCATTTATTTGTTCATTTGACACGTCACAAGCATGTGAATTATACGCATATTTATATTTTGGCTGCCTAACAATTTTGTGTGTAAATGACACATTTGAGATGTGGTTGGAGTGTTCAGATGGGACGGACTAATGATAAAGTGTCTAAGTGAAAAGATGTAAAGTATACTAATAACCAACAAATAAAGCCCATCATCAGTAGCTGATCAGTAGCATTCTAAGACTAACTCTTAACTGGCTAATCTCACTCTAGTGCGCTGTTGAAATATTCACAACTTCCCCCTAACCTACAACCATAATGCTCGACCTCCACAATTCCCTGTTAAGGGCCATGTCCTTAATAATCCTAAGTCGCGCCATGTCCTGCCTGATCACCTCTCCCCAATACTTCTTAGGTCTCCCTCTACCTCTCCTTGTGCCCACCACAGCCAGTCGCTCACACTTCCTCACTGGTGCATCAGTGCTCCTCCTATGGACGCGCCCGAACCATCTGAGTCTTGCTTCCCGCATCTTGTCCTCCATGGGGGGCACACCCACCTTCTCACGAATATCTTCATTCTTAATCTTATCCGTCATTGTATGCCCGCACATCCACCTCAACATCCTCATCTCTGCAAATTTCATCTTCTGGATATGTGAGTTCTTAACCAGTCAACACTCGGTCTCATACAACATGGCAGGCCTAACCACTGCTCTATAAAATTTACCTTTCAGTAACAATGGCACTTTCTTGTCACATGGGATTCCCATCGCTAACCTCCACTTCGTCCACCCTACCCCTATACGGTGTGTGACATCCTCGTCGATCCCTCCGGTCCCCTGAATAACTGACCCAAGGTACTTGAAACTACCCTTCTTAGGGATGACTTGAGAGTCAAGCCTCACTTCCACTCCCGTTTTAGTCGGCTCGGCCCCAAATTTGCACTCGAGGTATTCCGTCTTCGTCCTGCTCAACCTGAAACCTTTTGACTCAAGGGCATGTCTCCAAACCTCTAGCCTCTCGTTGACACCGCGTCGTGTCTCGTCAATTAGGACTATGTCGTCAGCAAATAGCATACACCATGGCACCTCTACTTGAATATGATGCGTTACGGCATCCATCGCTAGGGTAAATAGGAAAGGGCTGAACGCAGACCCTTGGTGCAACCACGTAACAATCGAAAAATGCTCGGAGTCGCCTCCTACAGTCCTAACTCAAGTCTTAGCTCCATCACACATGTCTTTAATCACCCTAATGTAAGCCACCGGGACCTCTTTAACCTCTAAGCAGCTTCATAAGATATCCCTATGAACCATATTGTACGCTTTCTCTAGGTCGATAAACACCATGTGGAGATCCTTCTTCTTATCCCTGTATTGTTCCACCATCCTCATGATAAGGTGGATAGCTTCTGTGGTAGATCACTCCGGCATGAACCCGAACTGGTTGTCTGAAATAGACACCGTCCTTCGCACTGTTATTTTTATCACTCTCTCCCATACTTTCATGGTATGACTTAGTAATATGATATCCCTATAATTGTTATAGCTCTGGATATCGCCTCTGTTCTTATACAACGGAACCATTGTACTCCACCTCCATTCTTCAGGCATCCTATTAGTCTTGAATATAACATTAAACAACTCAGTAAGCCAATCCAAGCCTGCTCTACCCACACACCTCCAAAGTTCAACCGAAATTTCATCTGGCCTGGTAGCTCTGGCCCTCCTCATCTTACGCATTGCCTCCATGACCTCATCGACCTCAATGTACGTACAATAACTTAATTCATGGGGGCTGTCGACATTCCTCAATTCACCTAGTACTATATCCTAATCCCCTTCTTCATTTAGAAGTTTACGAAAGTAGGTCTGTCATCTCCTCTTAATCTGGTCATCCCCCATCAAACTCTGTCGTCATCATCTTTTATGCACCTCACTTGGTCCAGATCCCGGGCAGTCCTCTCTTTCACCTTAGCAAGTCGGAATAACTTTTTCTCTCCTTCCCTAGTTTCTCATATAGACGCGCAAAAATTGTCCGCCGTTACTAGATACATCTTAAATTATTTTTAGTTTCTTGTAATTTTTATTATCAATACTAATAAAGAAGATATCATTTTAATCAGTTTTGATACTCGTAACAAAAGGAAAATAACTATGCACTGTTATACTGTTCTTTTTCTCAATAAATTTAGTGGTACATTCTCTTTGATTAGTAGAAACTAATTTAAAGTTTATTAACTTAAAAATACTTGAAAATGTAGTTAACTACTACTAATAATTAATAAGGAATCCAATTATATTATATTCTATCCAATAGGTTAATCACGTAAAATGAGGCTAAAAGAGTGCTAACAAGATCTCTTATTAATTTATCAATTTCAAATCATATTTTCTTTTAAGGTCCATTTCATTAATTTCTACGGTTAACGATAATATTGTTAAATATATTATTTTTGAAGTAAATTTTATCGCAAGTAAAATAACGTAGAAACTTAATATTTTAGAAACTTACACGTTTCATTGTAAGAAAATAAAAAAATATTATTTTGATTACCACTTTCTATGTTGGGTACCTGTTATGATAAATACTTTAAATTATTTAATAGAGGAAATCTAGAGAAAATCAAATATAGATTTTGAGAAATATTAAAGAGCATAAGATAAATTATTATATTTACAGTTATAGAAATTTATAGTACATTTTATTTTGAAACAACAATTAATTAATTTAGAGCTTAATATATTAGAAACTGCATATATTTACTATAAATGGATAGATTCATTATTACATTTGGTGGACAGACTTGTGATATCAAAACGAGAAATTAAATGAGCAATCGAAACCTATGGACATGGTTTTTAATTGAGATTATTTTAAGTTCTATGCGTAGAATATCTAAGTGATAAAGAATATCGTCGGTGCGAATTGAACCTTATGAGCAAGACGTCTAGAATATAGATAAAGAAATTCTAACACATATTAACTAAGCATGTAGTAGCATATAGCATACAATTGTATAGCTTAAACTCCTATAAGCATGGTTTTTTTTTTCAACCATAGGACATTGAAAAATAAAGCGAGGAAGAAGGGAGGAACAATTTTGAAAAAGTAATTAAAAATAAGGGAGCAGATATATTATTTATTTTATTGTAAAAGATTTGGAGTTTAATACAAAAAAATTATAGTCAAGCCCGAGCACATACAAAGAATGAAAACTCAAATAAATAAGGATTCTTTCTCTCTTAGAATACACGCAAAGATCTCCTTCCATATTTTTAAGTGTGATCAACAATATTAGATGCAATACATAAAGGAAAATTTACGGATGAAGTAGCAAACAAGATGATGAAATACAAAAAAATATATACAAGGTTCCGAAAATCTACGCAAAAAAGGGACCCTTTTTAGTGGGTATGGTTGAAATCTATTGAAAACATATAGATGGGTCAATACATATAATTTGAGGAAGATTAGAGGTGAATTGAACTGATTTGATATCGAAATTCGTAGTTAAAATCGAGTTCAAAAAATTCTTCGATGGCATATATATCAAACATGTATCACGCATGTATCTAACATATATGTATACATGGATATTCATGTAATACACATTTAATACAAATATGGTACATATGTGAAACACAATAATACACAGTATGATATATATATATCATGTTTTTTCATGTTCATCTTCTACTTCAAATTTTCAATTCAAATCACCTAAAAACTCTACCAAATTATGCTAAAGCTGAAATTTAAACTCCTTAAGATGTATCAAATCTATTCCAACAATACTCACTTAAAAGAAAGCAAAATTTATTTTTTTGCTACAAATAGCTAATAGGCTAATGTTGATAATATTTTATAAATTGACTAATTTTAGTACTAACTTACCTATGGAGTGACATAACTGATAATTTCTCAACAAAAAAAAATTGTTAAAATATGAACTACAAACAAATTATATATGAGCATAAACTATTGGCCCGTGCTAGCACGGGCAGAATACCATCTAGTATATATAAGTACATTAGGGAAACCTCAATGGGCTTGAAGGGAGAAGCCCGCTCTACGAAATCCATTAGCTGTTGAGGCCCAGACACTGAACTATAAATGTCAGAGAGAATGTGCCCGCTTTCTCTCCTCTTTGAGCGAATCGGATCTAGGGTTCTTGCTAAATTTTGTGCCTTCTTCGACCTTCAGGTAAGCAAATTGCGTTTTTCAATCTATTTTTTCACACACGTTCATATAAAACATTTACTTACAAATGGACAGACCAAATGCGTGTGCGTAATTCCTTTAGGAATTGCTTTTTTAATCGACAAATTTGTTGAAGAGGTGGTTTTCTTGTTTTTAGCTTCGTTTGTTGTTTTAATTGATCTTCCATTTGTGTTAATACATTTGAAAGTAATGGAGCTAATTATACTGGTAAGAAAAAAGTAATGGAGCTGATTAGATTGTTTTGTTGCAGAGAAGATGCCGCGGTATGATGATAGGTATGGTGGTACACGCCTCTATGTTGGACATTTGTCTTCCAGAACGCGATCTCGAGACTTGGAGGACGTCTTCAGCAGATACGGGAGGTAAATTTTTACCATTCGTAAGTTTAGCTTAATGATTGAACACATGTGATCGTTAATTGATTTTGAGTAGTTGTAAATGAAGGTTCCAATAGGACCAAGACCAAATTTTTAGTGATTTATTTAGTAGTGGAATGAAATGGGACTGAATAGAGTAGAATAGATATTAAGGATTCTATAGCTGACCCTAGCTTGTTCGGAATTGAGATATAGTTGATTAGTTGAGTGATGTGCGTATTGATCAATTATTGTGATCACTTTTAAGATATGATGTTGCTTTTTTAGTAGTTCAGAGATCTCTGTTCTAGGAAGTAATGTGGTCTTTTTGTTGGGGTTGGGGGAGGCATTGTTGTCAAAGGCACGCACTTAAGCCCTGAAGCAAGGCACAAAACATGTTGAGCGCTTCGCCTCGCTTAACAGGTGCCTCAATATCATCATCAAGGCTCAGACATACTTTTCCTGGCCAATGAGCGTAATCCTGAAGAGGCGACACTAAACAATTGATATTTCACTTAATCGTAATTTTTTTTGCGTGTGTCTGTCCCACATATTTGTTATTCATGCTTATAAGTATTAGTCTTGGACTACACATATATGTTCTTATTTTTTCTCCATTTGTGCCTTTCTTAATTAAAGCCCACGCTTTATTTGCGCTTTGCTTAAAGCCCCAACGGACCATAGAGTTTTTTGCGTTTTTCGCCTTTGATAACACTAGGGGAGGGGGGCACCCAAGTCATTAAAATGGTTGTTCTTTGTTTTTTGAATTTGTATAAAATGTGTGAGAGCAACATCCCCCGTGTCGTAGTTTTTTTAACTCGAATGATGTTTATGAAGGTTTCTATGTTTTTGCCCATCCTGGAGGTTTGTGGTGGGAGGTTGCCTTGGTGGAATTGGTTCCCATTCTTGCGGAGTGTGGCGATTCTTTCTATAATGTTATTGCGTGTTTTTTTGATGGAAATGGCACAATCCCAAAGTGGTGTTTAGTTCATCTTTGAGGGGCGAAGTAATCAACCCTTCGGTTCTTATGACTTGATGGCCTTACTCTTTCTGGAACCCATTTACGCAGAGTACGTGATGTGGATATGAAGCGTGACTATGCGTTTGTGGTACGTCTTTCTTAATTTTTTCCTTCCCTTTTCTGTTAATGATATTTCTTAAGGTTGCACCAGGATTACCTAATCCTTGTCTCATATATTTGAGATATAAGCTTCTGTCTGCTTTTCATATACTGCTAAATCTAGGAATTTAATGATCCTCGAGATGCTGATGATGCAAGATATGGCCTAAATGGGCGGGACGTTGATGGAAGCCGTATTACTGTGGAATTCGCAAAAGGGGTGAGTTTACACAGACTGCATTTGTTATATGTTCCTAAATGTTATATGCTTTAGTTGTAGTATCTTTATGCTGTTATTTGTACAACACTAGAAATTTACATTCACATGACATTTGCATTTTGAATATTAATAAAAAAGATACATGAAAACACTGTCAGGCTGTATGGCCAATGATTAGGAAAATATCATGGAGCTGGTTTGAACATAATTATTTTTGGGAACACGCTTTTGGAAGATTTGGAGACAATGTTTCAATTCTCGATATAGCTTTTATTTACCTTTGGCATGTCGCCCGGGGGTGGGGGGAGGAGGATCTTGGTTTATCGCTATCCCTTTCAGTAATTAAATTGCTTTCAAGGATCTGGTTTTCTTGGTATTTTTCAAGATATGCCTTGATCATGTGATTTCATTAATTTTCTGCTGTGATCTATCTATTGTTTTCAGATTGTTTAAAACAAGATGTCCTTTTTTATTAAAATTTATTTGCATTGCAGGTACCTCGTGGTCCAGGTGGATCTCGAGAGTTTGGTGGCAGAGGTCCTCCCCCAGGTACAGGTCGTTGCTTTAATTGTGGACTTGATGGCCATTGGGCTCGAGATTGTAAGGCCGGGGACTGGAAGAACAAGTGTTACCGCTGTGGGGAGCGAGGTCATATAGAAAGAAACTGTCAGAATAGCCCCAAGAAATTGAAGTATTTTCCTAGTTGCCATCTTCTGATTTCACGCTGTGTATTCTTTGATGTACTAGTTTGCTTTAATGGTTAAGTATTTTATTTATTTTTTAATAAACAGACGTGGACGAAGTTATTCCCGCTCACCGTCTCCTCGTCGTGGCAGAAGTCGCAGCCGCAGTTACAGCAGGGGTCGTAGCTACAGGTCTGTCGATTTGCTCTTCCTCCTTTTGGAATGTGCCCCGTTTCTCTTCGTTGATGGCTTTGGCCTTAATTTTTGAGATACTGAATTGGCATTGTCACTCATAGTTGAAATAATACCATCGGACAAGTAAAGCATTTGTCATTTCATGATGTATCATGTGGATAATATATGAAAGCCTGCATTGATAAACCAAGAAAGTGTTACTGTTGTGCCATCACTACTAACGCATTCTGGCTATCTCATCTGGCTTTTATGATATTAAAAGATATTTTTTACCATCACCTTATCTAAATAAATAAATTATTAACAGATGTTGTGTTTGATTTCATCGCAGCCGATCCAGGTCTCCTGTGAGAAGGGACTCCAGGTCTCCTGTGAGGAGGGACTCCAGGTCTCCTGTGAGGAGGGACTCCAGATCTCCTGTGAAGAGGGACCGTAGCATTGAGCATGAAGAGAGAAAATCAAGAAGTCCTCGCCCTCGTAGATCATCACCACCTCCATCAAAAGGAAGGAAAGACAGCCCTTCACCTGATGAAAGAAGTCCACAAGAGAGAGGTACGCCGTCCCCTAGGGGTGATAGGACAGCCAATGGTTCTGAGTATAGCAGGAGCCCTACAGACGATGCTGGAATAGACAAACGCAGAAATTTGAGTCCTATTGAAGAAAATGGCCGCAGTCGCAGCAATAGCCCCCCCATCCATAGGGACAATGGAAGCCCAGTGGAGAATGGGAGCCCAATGGGTGATGATGAAAATCATGGTTCTCCAAGGGGCAGCGAGTCACCTTAAAAAGTTGCATATGATACAGTCAGCTTGGCAAGTGTGTTTTAATCACAAGTAATTATTGTCCTTGCCCTTTAATTTTTAAAGTTTTCTCCTTCTATTTGGAAACATGTAATTGAATTATTTGGAATGACCTGAATTTGAAACTGTCTTGCACATGGTGTGCTCTTTCTTCGAGACCGCTTTAAGCTGGCTTGTTATGTTCTTCAGCTTGAATTTGGTTAGAAGTGTGGGACACTATTTGGAAGTGGTTTAACTATGACTGTAAAGTTCCTTGTTGGCCCAGTGTTGTTATATCACTTCCTGAATATTGTACCAGAGCATTCACCAATTGTAAAGATGAAATACAGCAATTGGTGCAAGAGATTCATCTGGCAAATCGATTGGAAATATGATGAGACTCGCACGAATACATTCTGCTATTTGTGTTGTCCGTCTCTTTGTTTCTTATGATCTGTTGTTGGAAGTGGCAGATAGCATGCTTATGACCGTCAGTTAACAAAATGTTAACCTTTCCATGGAGTGTTAATTTTGTTTTGGCTACTGTATAGACATTGTGAGAATATCGACAAGCTCCGAGAGCAGTTCTATGCATTAAGAAGTTGGTGTATTATTGCCCATTATTTCTGGTTATGGACGGTCCAATTGGTAGCATAGAATTGTGAAACATAAGCCTTGAATAATGCTCTTTGTAGTTGCAGAAGAAGCTTGTTGTAGTGTTAGCTACCCTTGCCGCTACACTAAAAGCTTCACTTATACTAAAAAGATTTACAACTATTAATTTACTAAAAATAGTTTTTATCCTATTTGCACAGTATAATTCTTCAATGGAATTGATACGTTTGAACTCCCTTTGGGTCATTTAGAGATCCCCTGCTCGCTATTCTCTTGCTTAGCAGGCAAAGGTTTACCTACGTATAGAGGCTGGTGTGTTAAGATTGCCATGAGAATCCAACTGCATCAGCAGAATCCATCTATGTTTAAAACAAGTTAACTTCAGCCATTTGTGTATGCCATTACAATGATAAATTTATCTCTGTGTGACCTACAGGTTACGGTTCGAACAGTAGACGCAACCACTAGTATTTGTTTGGGTAGATTGTCTATATCATACACCTTCGGGGTGCGGTCCTTCATCATGCGAAATGCTTTGTGCATTAAACCTTCTTATGCCATTACAAATATAGGTCCAACTAATAACTGCCGGAAATACTAGTACTGAATCGAGAGAAGGCAAACCTTAGAATTGGTCTTTTCGTATTCAGTAGTTCTTTGGTTATGTAGTAGAGAATTTTTTAGACCAGTGTGATGACCCGCCATGTCATCATGCCACATAGGCACCATTTGGCATTTATTAATGCCATGTGGAAGCTTACATAAGAAGAATGCTAGTATTTGTAAGAAGATTCTA
>MU718906.1:4404-18499 GCA_026770625.1 Nicotiana glauca | reverse complement strand
AAGGAAATAAGTGGGGATTTACTAACCCAAGTGGTCTTGAAGAATGGGGGCTCCAATGGACTCCTAGAGCTTGGGGAAGAAGAGAGCTCGTGTGAATTTTGAGTGAAACCCGTATGTTTTGATTCTGGAAACTTAAAAATATAACTGGGCGAATTTTCCCTACGCGTTCGCGAGAGAGAGGACGCATTCGCGATGGGCAACTGGACAGGGCATCGCGTTCGCGATTGCGGGAACGCGAACGCGAAGGGGAAAGCTGAGGGATCCAGAAATTGTTATACGCGAACGCGTGAAGAGCCACGCGAATGCGATGTGGAAACTGGTGAAGTTACGCGTTCACGAACAGTGGAATGCGAATGGAAAGAAGGAATTTCTAGGGTTCTGAAATTGGGTTAGGCGATCGCGAGGGTTGTGACGCGAACGCGAATAAGGGAACCTGGGAAGCATCGCGAACACGAGATGAAGGCCGCGAACGCGAAGAAGGGAATACATGTGCAAAAATTGCAGAAAATCTGCTATCATCCTAAGTTCAAAACCATGCCAAACACTTCCGAAAACACTCCCGAGCCCTCGGGGATCCTAACCAATTACACACACTAACTTGACAACATCCTACAAACTTAACCGAGAGATCAAATCGCCAAGATAACATCATAAACGAGGAATCAAACCTCAAAATCAACACTTTTCATCAAACTTCTTAAATTTTTCAAACTTAGAGATTTAGGTCTGAAACACGTCAAATGACGTCCGATTTCAACCAAATTACACAAAAACGTCTTAAACCACATATAATACATGTACTGGGCGCCGGAACTAAAATATGGACCCGATATCAATACTTCCTAATCCATTTTCATTTCAAACTTTCATATATATTTCAGTAAAACAATTTCTCTTAAAAATTCATTTCTCTGGCTCGGGACCTCGGATTTCGATTCCGGGAATACGACCGAGTCCCACATTTTCCTACGGACCCTCCGTGACCGTCAAATTACGGGTCCGGGTCCGTTTACCCAAAATATTAACCAAAGTCAACTTTAATCATATTAATATCAAAATTCATCAATTTTTACACAGAATTCATATTTAAGATTTCCGGCTACGTGTCCGGACTGCGCACGTAAATTGAGGCGACTAAAAGTGAGGTTTTCAAGGCCTCGGAAGCGCGGAAAAGAGAGAAAACAGGTGTTGACCCTTTGGGTCGTCACACATCAACATTTTTGTTTACCAGGTGCTTTCTTGCTTTTTATATCAAATGCCTCAAGTTTTCTACAGAATTATGCATACACTGTGTTATGGTTAATGGGTGCTGAAGCACCCAAATATTGTATGCAGATCCGCCCATGAGCGATACTATAGTAAATATATATGCAATTCTTGGTAAAGGTTTTCGCGGCAAATTTTATTGCCGTTAAGACCATTTTTTGTTGTAATGTGCGAGTATTATGCTTTTTTTTTCCCATGTTTTCCCCTTAATTTTATTTTGTTTTGGTATTTTACTAATCCCTTATTAGGCATACATAATATTTTAGCATTTGCAAGTAGTGCGAAAACTTCTTGGAGAGAGAGCAAAGCTTTAGTAATGGATGGAACATGTAGAGTACTATTTAATGTAAACAGTTTGTGAGACGAACGGAGAAGAATTGTACCAATTATGTGTCATATGGTTAAAACTACTATTTAAAAAAAAAAGAATTCGCTAGAAACTCATCGCTAATTTTATCGCTAAATAATTCGTGATTAATATATTTTCTTATAGATCGACAATTCGACACTAATTCACTGTTAAATCTGTTGAGATATACTATTAACCATGCGGTTTAACATAGTATTATATTTTATTCTTTATGGGACAATTGTTTATTTAATTAATTCAATTCAATAAAATATTATTTTAAATAGACCATTTGTTACACGCGTGTCCATTTAGTTATGTAGTAGACAATTTAGTGTATGGAGTCTTAGCACATGCATAAAAGATTAAATTGTTGGTTCTCATAATTAATAAACTATGTTTTCACAATCAAAGATATTGTTGGACAAAATATCTTGATGATTGTAGTATAAGATTATCGTATAATTTGTCTTGATTATGGGAATAGTTTTACTCCAACTTTTTGTGCTAGTATACTCGGTGTATATTGAACGGACCAAGTAGAGAAAAGATATTTTTGTACTGAATATATATAATATTTTCTCTAATTCATTAAATGAGATTATACTCCTAATCTTGATGTAATTATTATGATCAATGTAATTTGTTTATTGTTTTGATTTATCAAAAGGTACGACTCTATTTAGAGTTAGTATATGCCTAATAAATTAGACAATAACGAATAACATTTGTAAATAATAACTAGTTGATAGAATCCATGACTCGGTTTTGGGTTTGATGATACCCTTTATGTAAGTTTATAAGTTTTCATGTGAAAACTCGGCCGGTGGATTTTGTATCCGTCACATGAAATAGTTTAAGCGAAATTATAAAGTATTTAATTAGTTAATTAAATTAAATTGTCAGTGATTTAATGTAATTAACTGATATTTAAAATCTTAACATGGGGAGTTAAAATAAGTGTTAATAAATTTTCGAAATTCATATTGAGGAGTTCAATTGTAGTTTTTGGTGGAATAAATTGTAATTAATTATAGTAAGAATTAATTTATGCTAATTTCAAATTAATACTATAATTAGTAGGCTCTTATTATTTTTGTGGTCTCTGGTATACCTAGTAAAAATCTGGACAGACTTGTGTAAAAAGTAACTTGGGAGAAAAGTTATCCTTTTGAGTTAGAGTAGGACTCTACTTGCAGAATCATACAAGTTTTTGAGACCCTATTGTGGCTTAATTTCGGGTCTATTAAAGGAAGACTAGTTTTACCTAATAACTTACCTTTCAGTTGTAATGTTCTTGCCCACCCAATAGCAAAATCGTCCAAGGTTTTACTAGGCAAATAGCAGAAGACTGCAACCCTGGATTCTTGCTGTTTGGAAGGTTTGTGCAACTATTTTAAGAGGTTAGTCCTTCTAATCTCGTTATTGTTGCGTTGTCTAGTTTACATGTATTTGATGCCTGGTTTTCATGCTTGCTTTCGTTGCGCATGTTCTAACAATTGGTATCAGACGTCGTCTTACATCTAACTAGATAATGTAATACGACATGCATAAAGTAATATTAAAATGTGTTATTTATTGATACATGTTTGGGACGATTATTCTATGTTAAAAACGTGATTGTATTTATTAGTATCTTAATTCTGTAATTCTGAAATTATGAATTAATATACACATGTATAAACAGTGGTGTTATATTTAAATAGCAGTCTGTTTAAATTACGTTTTTTGCTGAATAGCAATTTTTTTAAAAATGTGACTGTATTTTTGAATGCTATTAATTATATAATTATGGGTTAATATACATATGCATAAACAATGGATTAATACCATTAATCTGTTTTACTTGTGTTCTGTCCGTAATCACAGTATTATATTAATAAAAACTGACTGTTTTGTATGATATTAGTTCTGTAATTTTGGATTAATATACAGAATTATGAACAGTACCGTTTTTTACTAGTGAAAAACATATTGTTTTAACAATTCTATCTAAACACATTTTTATTAAATAAAAAAAAATTATTTTGAGTTCTGTGATTTGAACAAGTCAAAATAATTAAAAACCCTTAAAACGCCAAAAATAGAATTCTAAAAATTTTAAAATTTTGAAATTCTGTCGAACTCCGATTGATCTTAAATTTGGTAGGTTCATCGGAAACAGCCCAACTTAAAAACCATATTAGCTTTGCTAATGATGTACGCCGTTTTTTGGGCATTCGGGGTCATTTAGATGGAGTTTTGGTCTTTTTTCTATTTTTTGGAATTTTTTTAATTAATAAAAATATTAATAGAAATCTGTGATGGTAGGTAGGGTTCAATTCTCATATTTTCCAATCATGTTTAACAGTAATATAATGAATTTATGTGGTTACATATGTCTTCTTCCACATCGGATAAATTCATTATAGATGATTATTGTAGTTTTGCCTCTAGTTATTTAATTACTTGTATTAACTCTCCAACTGAGTTACATGTTGATTGAATAAAAATAGAGTTTATAAAAGGGATATTTACCTATCTTAAATTAACAGTTTACTCTCCATCTGAGTTGATCCTGTTTAAATTTATGCGGTTAATATCTTACATCACTCATATATTTTGCATGAATAGTTAAGTTTTCCTAACGAATCTAACTGTTCAATGAGCATGGTTATATGTGTAATGTGTTATTTTAATTTAATCATTCTAAATACATAGCTAATGATCAATTTAATGTGAATATCTCTCATATTAACAAGGTCTTCATTCAACCCACTTACCTCTATTTTGAACCAAAATAAGTTAGAAGCACCGAATTATATTGACTAGAAAAGGAACCTTTATATTGTCCTAACTGCTGAAGGTTACAAATATTGTAATCACTGAGGAGTACCCAGAAAAACTTGAAAATACTACTGATGATTAGGTTAAGCCTATGACAAATAGGTTAAGGCTGATGAGATGGCGCGATGTTACATTCTTGCCTCTATGGTGAATATTTTGCAACATCAGCATCAGTCTATGGGGTCTGCTTATGATATGCTCGAAAGTATCAAAGCACGGTGAGCAAAATCGTGCAGCTAAGCAAACAACCATGAAAGCCCTCTTGAACACCAAGATGGCTGAAGGATCATTGGTCAGGGACTATGTTCTAAAGATGATGAGTCTTCTGAATGAACTGGAGGTCCTTGGAGCTGTGATTGATAAGGAATCTCAAGTTGAGATGGTCCTGCAGACTCTGTCTGACAGTTTTCAATAGTTTCTCTTGAACTATAATATGAACAAAATGGATTTGTCAGTAGCAAAATTGTTGAATGAGCTGCAAGCAGTAGAATCTACTATCAAACAACAAGCTCCAGTTGTGGCACTCAATATTGAGAAAGCTTCGGTTTCTAAGTCGAAAGGTGATGGGTTTTCAATGACTTAGCCTTATCATTCCTATGTTTTAATGATTTAACAAACTTGTTGTTAAGAACCAGATAGAGAATCTTTTCCCACAGGATACACATCTCATGTGAACTGTTCGAAGGCTGAAAATCAGTGAATGGATGAACAACCATAGGGAGGAACACAACGAGGAACACAATAGGGACCCGATGCGTTGGTCCCTTAGATGTCTCCGAAAACAGAACAAGTCAGTAGTTGTACGCAATCAATATAAAGAGAAATACAACAAGGACCTGCTCCCTTGGGGTTCTCTGAAAAAAGCACAGGACAAGTGCACAGCTAGAACGTAGCAGAAGAAAGTGACCATCTGGCAAATGTTACAGATAAGGAACACAATCAGGATCAGGTCCGTTGGTGTATTCTGACAGAAGTACAAAGTCCATTATCCAGCTGGAACGCAACTGCCCAGAAGTGATTGTGCAGACACTGCAGCAGTCACTTCTCACTGAGAAGAAGCACACCAAGAGTTGACATCACTACCTATTTGTGATATATTTTGTGATAAAATAACCTGGTGCAAGACACACTTCACTTATGCATTCAGTGATATTATCTCAAGCAAAAGAAGCATTCATCTTGCATTGAAGTCACTGGTGTGTCAAGAACAAGAAGACAACTCCACTAAGGATCAGTTTCTAGCAGAGGCTTATGTATATCCATAGTTGAGTTGTAATCTTATTAAGTGCTTTACATTATAATTCCTAGTTTTCTTTCTTAGAAGCACTATCTTAGGAACAAACCAGATTCGTAAACTTTAGAGTTTATGTTATGACTAGGAGTAGTCATAAGTTAAAACCACTGTAACTAGGAGAGTTATAAAGTGGCTTGTGGTGGTGCATCACAAGTTAGTTTGAAGTCTTTGCAATAGGGTGTTTGCAAAGTGGCTTGTAATAGGTAGATTACAAGTTAGTTGAAGTTAAAAGCCTACATGTGTAGGTTGTGGTTTTTTGATCCCCTTGTATAGGATTTTTCCATGTAGAAAATCTCCGGCCTTCTTTACATTCAGCAGTTACTGCATTCTAAGTATTATCTCATAGAGGACCAGGCACTCTATTGCTTGATGGACTCATACAGGCTATCAATTGGTATCAGAGGAGGTTTTTTCTATCAGGCTAACACATAGGAGAAATCCTCATTGGCTGCTCCACCAAGCTTTGAAGAAGTACAACCAACCTATAGACCTCCCAGATTCAATGGTCAATACTACGGATGGTGGAAGGCCAGGATGCTTGATTTCATTATGGCAGAAGATTCGGAGCTCTGGGACATCATATGTGATGGTCCAAATGTTCCCATAAAAAAGATTGAAGAAACAGAAAATGGTGCCTAAAGGAAGAAGAGAGTACAATGAAATTGATAGAAAAGCAATAAAAAAGAACTATCGTACAAAGAAAATCTTGATGTGTGGCATAGGACCTGATGAGTACAACAGAGTCTCAGCTTGTGAAACTGCCAAAGAAATATGGGAGGCGTTGGAACCGCTCATGAAGGAACCACCCAGGTCAAGAAATCTAAAATTGACATGCTCACCACAGAATATGAGCTCTTCAGGATGAAGGATGATAAGTCCATACAAGACATGCATACCAGATTCACCTCTATCATAAATGAGCTTCACTCATTTGGAGATGTCATTCCCAGAAACAAGCTTGTAAGAAAAATTCTCAGTGTTCTACCTGGGTCTTGGGAAAGTAAGGTAAATGCCAACAAGTAAGCTAAAGATATATAGACTCTGACCATGGATGAGTTGATTAGTAATCTAAAAACATATGAGATAAAGAGAAAGACCTGGGTCTTGGGAAAGTAAGGTAAATGCCATCAAGTAAGTTTAATAAAACTTTTATTTGCACTGCTGCTAAAGTACATGATCTTTTTATTCTTGATATATCTCCTCATGTGCTACAATAACCAAAAGAACTAAATAACATTAATCTACCGCATAAAAGAAAACGTATTTCTGAATTGAGTCAAACTTATTTGTGGCACTTGTGTCTAGGACATATAAATCTAAATAGGATTTAGAGATTGGTCTCTGATGGACCTTTGAGTTCAATGAAAGTGGAGTCACTACCAACATGCAAATCCTGTTTAGAAGGCAAAATGACTACGAGACATTTCCCCTCAATAGGAAATAGAGGCAGTGATAAGATAGAATTAATTCACTCTGATTTGTGTGGTCCTATGAATATACAAGCAAGAGGTGGTTTTGAGTATTTTGTGACTTTTATAGATGATTACTCAAAATATGGATATATGTATCTGTTGCGACGTAAGTCTAAATGCTTTGAGAAATTCAAAGAATTTAAGACGGAAATGGAGAAACGACATGATAAATATATCAAAACATTGTGATCTGAGCGTGGTGGTGAATACCTTTCTACGGAATTCATAAAATACGTATCAGATAATGGAATTGCATCTCAATTATCTGCCCCAGGAACACCACAACAAAATGGTGTGGCAGAAAGAAGAAATAGGACCCTTATGGAAATAGTTAGATCAATGTTAAGTTATTTCGATTTGCCTTTTTCCTTTTGGGGATATGCTTTAGAAATAGCAAACTACATTCTAAATTTGGTTCCTTCAAAGTCAGTACCTTCAACTCTAGTAGAATTGTGGACTAGGCGCAAGCCAAGTTTACGGCATATTCGGGTTTGGGGCTGTCTAGCACATGTGCTGAAAGGGAAAGCGGATAAATTTGAATCAAGGACAGAAGTGTACATTTTTATTGGATATCCAAAAAGGAACAAAAGGCAGTTTGTTTTATTGTCCCAAAGAAGAGAAGGTAATTGTTACGACAAATGCCAGATTTTTAGAAGAGGACTATCTAACGAACCATATTCCTAGAAATAAACTAGTTTTACAGTTAAACAATGGAGTAACTAAAGTCTCATCTCTAGAACGTATCCCGGAAGCCAGTATCGACATACCACTACATTATCGCAGTGGGAGAAACGTCAATAGGCAGCAGATTGCACAAGAGCAATTACCTGACAACTCACTACCCCAAAGTAGTGGGAGTAATGTTGAGCAACCTCAGATTGTTGAGCAACCTCAGATTGTTGAACAACCTGAAATTGTTATGCAACATGCACTCCAGGAAGAAGTTAATGATATCCCAGCACCGCAAGGTATGCAGGATAACATTGAGGCTTCAGTTCTAGGAAATAATGATGTGATTCAACAACAAAATCAGCCTCCACCTGTAGTGACTAGTTGTAGTGGAAGAATTATTAGAAAACCTCTCCGGTTTGTGCTCTTGGGTGAATCTTACGATAGAATCCCTGAAGAGCTTAATACAGAACCTATTAATTACGACGAAGCACTACATGATACAGATGCTCAGAAATGGGTTGATGCTGAGAAATGGGTTGATGCTATGAAATCTGAAATGGAGTCCATGTACTCCAATCAAGTTTGGGTTCTTGTAGAACCACCTTCTGGAGTCAAAACCATAGGTTGTAGATAGATCTATAAGAAAAAGATAGGAGTACATGGAAAAGTGCAAACTTTTAAAGCTAGGCTCGTTGCAAAAGGGTTTATTCAAAAAGAAGGGATCAATTATGAGGAAACTTTTTCGCCTGTAGCTATGCTTAAATCTATTAGGATTCTCTTATCCATTGTTACTCACTACGATTGTGAGATCTGGCAAATGGATGTCAAGACCGCTTTTCTAAATGGAAGTCTTGATGAGTGCATCTATATGGCACAACTAATTGGTTTCATAAAAAGTGGCAATGAGCACATGTTGTGTAAATTAAAGAAATCCATTTATGGATTGAAAAAAGCTTCTAGGGCATGGAACACTTGTTTTGACGCATCAATTAAGACCTTCGATTTTGATCAATGTGAAAATGAGACTTGTATCTATAAGAAGTGGAATGGAGATAAAGTTACATTTTTTGTTTTGTACGTAGATCATATTTTGCTCATAGAAAATAATGTAAGCATGTTGAATTCAGTAAAGGAATCGTTGTCCTCACGTTTCGATATGAAAGACTTGGGACAGACAGCACATATCCTTGGGATCAAGCTTATGCGAGATCGCAAGCAAAGGATGTTAGGCTTGTCCCAAGCATTTTATATTGATACCATTCTCACCGGGTGTAGCATGCATGATTCCAAGAAAGGGTTTTCCCCTTTTAGACATGGAATCTCTCTGTTAAAAGCTTAGTCCCCAAAAATGACTGATGAGATAGAAAAGATGAAGGCGGTCCCTTATGATTTTGCTATAGGGAGTCTTATGTATGCTATGCTATGTACTAGACCTGACATCTACTTTGCTGTTGGCATAATTAGTAGATTTCAGTCTAACCCTGATCGAGAACACTAGGCTGCTGTTAAGCATATAATCAAGTACTCGAAGAGGACTAGGGATTATATGTTGGTGTATCACTCAGGTGATCTAGCACCCATTGGTTATACTGATTCAGATTTCCAGTCAGATAGAAACCCTACAAAATCTACCTCAGGATATGTTTTTACCTTAGGAGGTGGAGCCATAAGTTGGAGGAGCATCAAGCAATTATGTGTTGCTGATTCCACCATGGATGCAAAATATGTGGCTGCATCTGAGGCAACTAAAGAGGCTGTTTGGCTTAGGAACTTTCTGAAAGAGCTTAATGTGGTTCCTTCGATTCAAGCACCAATTGTACTTTATTGTGACAATAGTGGTGCAGTTGCAAACTCGAATTGCAAACTCGAAGGAACCAAGAAGCCATAAAAGGAGTAAGCATATTGAGCGTAAATATCACTTAATTAAGGACATAACTTAAAGAGGTAATGCAAGAGTGTTGAAGATTGTGTCAGAGGACAATTTGGCAGACCCATTTACAAAGAGCTTGACACAGAAGATTTTTGACAAGCATGTAGAAGGAATGGGTGTTAGAGTAGTAGACGCATGGTTATAAGTCTAAGTGGGAGATTGTTGGGATATACTATTAACCATGCGGTTTAGACATAGTATTATATTCTATTATTTATGGAATAATTATTTATTAATTTATTCAATTCAATAAAGTACTATTTTAAATAGATCATTTGTTACATGTATGTCCTTTTAGTTATGTAGTATACAATTTAGTGTATGGAGTCTTAGCCCAAACACAAAAGATTAAATTGTTAGTTCTCATAATTAATAAACTATGTTCACAATCAAAGATATTGTTGGACAAAATATCTTGATGATTGTAGCACAAGATTATCGTATAATTTATCTTGATTATGGGAGTAGTTTTACTCCAACTTCTTGTGCTAGTATACTCAGTGTATATTGAACAGACCAAGTAGAGAAAAGATGTTTTTGTACTGAATATATAAAACGTTTTCTCTAATTCATTAAACGAGCTTATACTCCTAATCTTAATATAATTATTATGATCAATATAATTTTATTTATTGTTTTGATTAATGTACAACTCTATTTAGAGTTAGCATATGCCTAATAGATTGGACAGTAACGAATAACATTTGTGAATAATAATTAGTTGATAGAATCCATGATTCTGTTTTGGATTTGATGATACCCCCTTATGTAAGCTTATAAGTTTTAATGTGAAAACCCGGCCGGTGAATTTTGTATCCCTCACATGAAATAGTTTAAACGGAATTATAAAGGATTTAATTAGTTAATTATTAAATTTTTAGTAATTTAATTTAATTAATTAGTATTTGAAATCTTAACATGGGGAGTTAAAATAAGTGTTAACGAGTTTTCGAAATTCATATTGAGGAGTTCAATTGCCGTTTTTAGTGGAATAAATTGTAATTAATTATAGTAAGAATTAATTCATGTTAATTTCGAATTAATAATATAATTAGTAATCTCTTATTATTTCTGTGGTCCCTGTTATACCAAGTAAAAACCTGGATAGACTTGGGTAAAAAGTATCTTGGGAGAAAAGTTATCCTTTTGAGTTAGAGTAGGATTCTACTTGCAGAATCCTACACGTCTTTGAGCCCCTATTGTGGCTTAATTTCGGGTCTATTAAAGGAAAACTAGTTTCACCTAATAACTTACTTTTCAGATTGTATTGTTTTTGCCCACCCAATAGCAAAATCGTCCAAGGTTTTACTAGGCAAATAGCAGAAGACTGCAGCCCTGGATTCTTGTTGTTTGGAAGGTTTGTGCAGCTACTTCAAGAGGTTAGTGCTTCTTATCTCGTTATTATTGCGTTATCTAGTTTACATGTATTTGATATCTAGTTTGCATGCTTGCTTCCGCTGTGCATGTTCTAACAAAATCAACGTATTTTACTATAGATCGACACTAATTCACTGTTAAATTTTGTCTTTCACTAATTCTTGTTTATTTTTGTTTAGTTAACAATGTTTTCATTACATGCAAGTAATTGATCAGTGCCATTGTATTCTTCAACTTATTTTTTCCCTAACTTTTTAATCTTTCGCTCTCATTTCTCTCAGGCGATTCTCATATGTTTGAATCAATTACTTTGCTACGTAGGTATTTCAAGCACAATAGTTTCTCAAGTCTTATTCGCCAGGTATGTGTGTATTCATGTAAGTATTTTCACTACAAACTCATATCTAATTTTGATATCCTTGTCTAGATTATGAGCATTTTCATGTTAACTTTAGTTTTTGATTAATTAATTAGGTTTTCTAGATACCGTAATTGAAATTGAGGTGTATGTTCTTAATTCCTTAGTGTGGTAAAGAATTTAGTTATCTAAGAAAAGACGAACTTGGAGATCCTTAGCCAGGAAAATTGACAAAGTTCATTGTTTTTTGTCATTAATTTGAATTGATTGGATTTTTCCAATTTTATTAAGGGCCATAAATTCTGGATTTTATTAGCTTCATCGTCGCAATCGTATATAGAACATACAAAAGGCCCCTTAACTATTGAGATCTTTAAATACTGCTTTTTAGGCTCAACTATGGTATTTGAAGTTGGATAGATTAAGTACGGCTTTTACAGTTTGTTCCTATATTTTTTTGGGTTTTTATAGTGAATGATTGTTATATACCTATAACAACACTTGATGTTTAAATATATTTTGGGTGTTATAAAAAAAATTATCCAAAAATTATTTTTTTTAATGTTACATATTAAAGATTAGAAAATTATTCAAACCTAAATGCTCAAAATTTAAGTAAATTTTACTAATTAAATATTAAAAAAAACTAACACGTTCTTAATAAATTCCTAACCAAACCAAATGTATAAAGATTTAAACTTTAAAGTATACATTTTAAAGCTATTAGAAGTTTAAATTATTTCAAGATTGATGAAAAAACTCCGTAATTATAGCTTATTTCATAGTTTCTAGTCTCTTACTAGAGATATAATACTTGAATTAGCGTAAATTTGCGTCCAAACTTTCAGTAAAAGGATACCTAATAGTTTTCCCTTGGATGCTTTACAAGCGATATTCCAAAGTATTGGGAACATTGGTTACCATGTGCAGAATAGTGGTACAATGTCACGACCCAAAATCTACTAAGGGTCGTGGTGGCGCCGGACACCGCTGTCAGGCCAGCCAACTAAAATACTTAATTAAATTCTTATTTTAATAATTTCAAAAATACTTCTTTATTATGATTAAAGCAATACTCAGTATGTTCCTCCAATTAAATAAGGAAATATTAAATCAACTTTCAAAATTTCTGAATAAATCCAAATACATCCCCAGAACCCGGAGTCACAAGTACATGAGCAATTTTCTAAAGGAAACCAAATAGGTACAACAACTGCCCGGAATACAATTGGACAGAAAGTAAATAAAATTCTGAAAGAGACTATACTAGCTGCGGAATCGCCTCGAAGAAATACAGTTCACCTAGTCTCTGCGCCCGTCATGCCGCTATGCCGCTAAGCCACACAATAAACCTGTGCAACAAAATGCACAACAAATGTAGTATGAGTACAAAAATAACGTGTACCCAATGAGTGTCCTGCCTAATCCCAAAGGGGTAGAGATGAGATGGTCAACCTTGACACTCACTAGCAGTCCAATGATTATTTATCCATAATAAATATATTAAACAGTGAATTTATTTTATAAACATGGTTCTAATCCAGATAGAGGAAACAAGTAAACATATAATTCTTTCATGGAAAATTTCCTTAGATTTCTTGTTATTATTAACAATATGATCTTGATCCATAGTGAGGCATGATACAACTCAAATAAGTTCAAGACAACAGCACAAACATGTGCAAATCATGCCGAGGTCGACGGCCCGCTCCAACAGAAATGTAAAGTGTGCACTGCCGAGGGTCGAGTGGCCCGTACCATAGATGCATCTATTTCACTGAGGTGATCTGCCCGTTCCAAAATTAAATACATACCCTACTCGTGAATCATACATGCAATGCAGGTACACATCGAAAATCATGCACAAATAGCCAATTAGGAATTTATTCGGGAACAATTATCCAATTACAAGCAATTCCCTTTTTAATCAATTTTAAGGAAAGAAGTGTAATCCTTTAGGAAATCGTTTACAAATTCTATGTGATTCAAGCAATTCAAGCCATCAATGGGTTCACAATTAATCCAGGTATAACATGCCTTTGGGTCCTAGACTATCCGGACAATAGCATAATAGTAGCTACGCACGGACTCTCGTCACCTCGTGCGTACGTATCCCCCACAATTAGGAGCACATAATCAGTTTAACTCACATATGGGGTAATTTCCCCCTCACAAGATTAGAAAGGAGACTCACCTTGCTCCGAAGACCCATAACCGGCATTCTACATTCCTCTGAAGGATTGAACCGACGTACAATGCTCCCAAAACTAACCAATGATTACGTAAATCCATTAATATATGCTAAGGTATTCATTATAATCCAATTTATAACAATTTTCAACTCCGAACGAAAAGTTGACCAAAACGCCCTCAAGCCCACGTGCCCGAAAATTCAAAATTTTTCGAAGATAAAGTTTACCCATGACCTTAGGAACTGAAATATATAATTTTCTCTTAATTCCATGCTCAAATTCGTGGTAAAAATCTAATAACAAAATATTTCTAGGTCTTCCTCTAACCCTCAAATTTCTACCCATTTTCATGCTAAAAT
>MU718897.1:56629-110379 GCA_026770625.1 Nicotiana glauca | reverse complement strand
ACTGAAATAAGAGAGGGACTGATTTGTAATTAACAAAATTTGATTTTCCCTCCACTTTGAAATCTATAAATAGACATCCTTGGGTCTCATTTCATTATTCTTTTGAACCCTACAAGTTGGGAAACCCCAAAAATTTTCCCCAAAAAATATCTGCCCATTTCCAGATCTGAAATTCAAAATTTCAAATCATAATTCTCTTCTCAGATCTGAAATTACTTAAAGGAAATACAAAAACAATAAATATCAACAAAAAAAACCAAAAACAGCCCCTTTTCTATTGAAGTTTGAGCTTAAATTTAGCTCTCAGTGTCCAAATTTTGATGGCTGGTCGTTCAGTGCAATTGTCGAACTGTTTGCTTTTCTCAAGTGAATTGAAATTGCTTCTGGTTCATTTAATGTTGTTCCTGGGATAGTTTTCCGACTGATTCTGCTGCTGGAATTATTGTTGCTGATTCCTTCCTCAATTCCCTTTCAATTTAATTTTCAGGTACACATTCAAAGCTGTATTTAGTCGCCTGCTGAAAAGTATGAAATGAAGTAAATCAAGTTTTTGTTGCGAAATTTCAGCTTAAATAGTTCTGCTACGCATTTAGTTTTGTTTATCATTTTGTTGATTGGATTTTAATAAACTTTTAATTAGATTTTGTGAGATTGAATATTAGTGAAATTGATTTGATTCACTATTAGTTGTAGATGATTCCTCGTTGCACTTCATGTCAGTGAGAGCGTGGTAATTAGTCAGCCAATTTTGATATTGGCAGAGTTAGCTTTTTTTTAACTGGACTGTGAAGTTCATCTTCAGTCTATTGGTTCGATTTGATTTTGCTTTACAATATGCAAATTGAATAGGTATTAGTCTATTGTTAAACTGAGATTGCTTTAACTTTGTAATAATTAAGGATCATTAAATTCCTTAGCTTACATACATGAGAATTCACCTGTTATTAATGGTTAGCCAATTTGAACTCTGTCATACTTACTCCATATGGCCATTTAATAGTTGTAATGTGATTGCTTAGCGATGAATCCTAACAAAAAGGAAATGTCATCTGCTCAAATTTTCATGTTTAATATAATTCCAATAGGTAATATAAAATGAGTCCAGTGTTATATTTCAATTTCTAGCAATTACGAAAGAGTTCATGTATACCAATATAGTTAAGTGTTGATTAAATGAAGGCAAGTGGGTCTCCTTTGGGATTTGGGCTTCATAAGCCCAGGCTGTCAATCCCATTCACAAGAGGTTCAGTGGAAAAATTATTCTTGGGCTTATCCCTAAAGGTTTCGATCCAAGTTTTATTTGATATATAAAATTGGGTTTTGAATTAGGTAGCGGGTTCAAGCTAAAAGGTTTTATCCTTTTGTTTGAATCCGGACTTGAATTTGAGATTTGAATTTGTATTCATGGATTAATTAACCTTTGGAGACGAAAAAAATAGAAAATTTAGCTACTTTAGTTGGGCCTTAATAAATAAAAATGAGACGAGCCTCACCAAATAAAATACAATTGTTGGGCCCTCATTAATTACTTAATAAAAATTATTAGAAATTCGGGACGGGCCGTTTAGCGAATTTTACGGCCTTCCCAAAAGATATAACACGCTAGTAGCTTTAGGCACGATTTTTTAATAATCTTACCTTCCTAATACGGGTGTGCATTTCATGCAACCCAAATCCAAATTCGAAAACGTCGAACAAGAATGTGTCGAGGATCCGGGTGAATTTCATGTGACGTAATCCAAAAATATGTCCTTAAACGACGTTCACTTTCTTAAAATAAAATAATTAGACAAAAAGCGGTAATTAATTCTAAAAAATGCACAAATAGGATAATATGTTCTAAAATCAAATATTTTGGCCAAAAATGACGGTTGATCGACCGTGCTAGAACCACGGAACTCGGGAATGCCTAACACCTTCTCCCGGGTTAACAGAATTCCTTACTCGGATTTCCGGTTCGCGACTGTTAAACAGAGTCAAACCTTTCCTCGATTCGGGATTCAAAACGGTGACTTGGGACACCATAAATCTCTCAAGTGGCGAATCTGAATTTAAATAAATAAATCCTGTTCCGACTGTCCTTTAATTAGAAAAACTCCTTTCTTTTATTATATCCCTTCCCGGGGTGTAGTAATAAGCGGTAAAAAAGGAGGTGTGACAAGTGGGACAAACAGGAGATCATTGTGCATGGCAAGGAGAATTTGTGTGCTTACAATGATACTTTCTTCCCATTTATTGAAGCCGAAGATGATAAGGGGCTGTGGGTTTACCAAGTTCCGAAATAGAGCAATTTGAGAAGGTCCCTGAAGGGGAATGTACTTAAGGTCCAAAGTTAGCCTCCACATATGTCATGGTGGCATCTAAAATGTTGAAGAATAGTTTCGTACCAGGCAAAGGTCTGGGCGCATCTTTACAAGGTATTGTGCAGCCAGTGTCTCTACTTGAAAATTTGGTGGTCTAAGATTCAAACCCACAGGGGAAGATGTAAAAAGGGCTAAAAGGTCGAAAAACAAGGCATGGGCACTTCCAAAGCCTATCGCGCGCCTCTTTAGGTGCTTTGTCAAACGAGGGGTCGTGAAGCACCTAGTGTCACCAGTCCCAAATCCTGTTGTTGACATTGATAAAGAATTAATTGAAAGGTTCCAGATGTTATTTGACGAGGTTAACATGGTAGAAATTGGGGAATGTTCCAGCAAAGCAGACGTACAATTCATTGGGCCAAGAGTAAATCTTAACAATTGGGATGCTACTGATGTTTAGCTTAAAGTATATATATTTTTATGTATATCGCTTCGTATTTTATTTTTTTTTTCATGAATTTGGGATGTTAAATGCTATGAGTTATATTGATTTAAAGTTTTTTACTTGTAGGAATGATTTGGGAGAATTGGGGGCGAAACGTGTAAGAATTTAGCTAAAACGAACAAAACCAAAAAATAAGCCATTTAGGCGCCACAGGCAGCGCCTGGCGCCACCTGTGGCACTGGAGACAGTGTTGGCAAATTGGGTAGTGGCCTGGTGGGTGCCTGGCACTGGGCTGGGCGCCATTGACGTGGATTTCATCCTATTTTACTCGGGACATGGTTTATTCGGCCCTAGACCTATCCAACACGTATAAAAGGAAGGCTAAGCCTATTTTTTGGGGGAAGGACGCCACTTTAGAGGGATCTAGCATACTTTGAAGGGGAATTTACGTGGAGGAACATACACTACGCTTGGAGGAAGCTTCTAAGTAGTTTTTCTTCTCTTCTCTTCCTTTAATCTCATAATTTATTTGCTCTAGAGTTTTGGGTGCTACATAAATGTTGTGGTTTGAAGCTTGAATTTTTCTTATTATTTTATCATATTATTTATTTATTTAATCTTCAGCTTAGTTATTTGATTTTTTGATCACAATTGAATATTATCTATGAATCTAGGATTAAACTCGGGAGAGGGAATTCTAGATTGCATATAAGATTGAGTAGAGCAAGATGTTAACTCTGAAGGAGGGGGGGGGGGCAAATTTGTGATTAGGATAGGAATATACCTAATCGCCTTTCTTGGTTATTATACGGGAATTATAAATGCGTTCTTGTTAATCCAAATTCCATAGGAATATAGGCGTTAGGCTAGCTTGAATAGGCGAGTTGCAGTTCGGGAGAAGGCTACGAGCAATATTAACCTTATTAACCAATAAACCAGATAAATTAATTAGAGGATTTAAGTGGAAAACTTCATGGGACTGTTAGCTAACCCATAGCTCTAGAATATTCACTCACATTGAATTCGTCTCTATAATTTGCCAACTTATTTTCTTTAATCTCTTAGTTTGTAACTTTATATTGATTTTAGTTAAATATTCATACATTAGGATTCGCTTTAATAGCTTAACTTTTTGGTTTAATTTAGTTGATAGTTAATCACAAGTCCCTGTGGGTACGATATATGGACTTACAATCATATATTACTTGTCGACCACGTATACTTGCATGTGCGTTTGGCCGCAACAACTTTTTGGCACCATTGCTAGGGATTTAAAAATTAACTATTCTACTAGATTAGATTTTTACTTTTTATCTACTCAAGTTTTTATTTTATTTTATTGTAATCTTAGTTTAATATTTACGATCTTTTTTTATATGGCATCTTGGAATGATAATTGGTCGAATATTGGTTATTCTTATTATGGTGATCCTTGTCCATATTATGGAGGACCACACTTTGGGCAAAATTGTGCATCTCAATCTGATGTGTGGTTTTTTTATAATGTGTGTGTTGTCAAGGTGGCCATTGGGATGGTTTTCCTAATTCTTATTATCCTTCTTAGAGTTCTTATTGTAATGTTTCTAATAATGTTTATGAGTTTGATAGGAGCAATGAAGTGGAGGATATAGCAAGCAATGCTTGTATTATGAACATGATAAGGCAAATAGTCAAGAACAAAATCTTGATGCCTTAACGATCAAAAGACTCCAGGCTAGAATGGACGAATTAATGACCGATGTCTAAGAAGAACCTCAATTCGATCAAGAAAGCGAGTTCCCACCAGAAGAAAATTGATAAGAAGCAGATATAGTTGCCAATATTGGCTAAAGAAATAAGCTTAACTGCTAAAATCTTAAGAGTTTCTCCATAACGGTCTTTCAAATATGACAGAACAGCCGATAGACGAAAGAATTGAGCTCAGGAAAGAGATAGACCAATTTGGCTTGGATATCCATGACCTGCAGGCTAAATTGAATAAAAAGGTTAAGGCGTCTGGTGCCCTACAACCAATTTTTGTGGATACTGGCCAACTTGTGGAGTAGAAAGAGGAATTCCAACTATTCGACCAAAATATTATTAATGATACCAAGGTTGACGAAAAGTGCAAAATTGAGGATGTTAAATGTCACGACCCGGATTTCCCACCCTTGGGAGTCGTGATGGCGCCTACTGATAGGAGCTAGGAAAGCCGATTATCAATTACCTCTTTTAGTAAGCATCGACAAAATTAACAACAACGAAGCATTTTATAAATAAAGCGGAAGTCTTAAATATAATTAAACTAGAACAAAATACGGAAATACCACTTCAATCTCTACCCAAGACTGGAGTCACTAACTCACGAACGTCTATAGAGTACTACATATAAAGTCTGAACAAAGTAAGATACTGGTTATTTCAATACAAGTGATAACAAACTGAATAAAACAGAAAGGAACTCCGGCCTGCGGACGTCGGCTAGGCTACCTCGAAAGTTCCTAGACTGAAGACAGCTCCCGATTAGTATACTACTACCGTGGTCCAAAAGCTTCTCCGGTACCGTGATCTATGCAAAAAAGCACAGAAGTGTAGCATTAGCACAACCGACCCCATGCGCTGGTAAGTGCCTGGCCTAACCTCGGCGAAGTAGTGACGAGGCTAGAAAGGACAACCAAACCAACCGGTGCAGTTCAATATATATATATATATTGAACAGTCAAGAGGGAGCGAAGCATACTATGGGGAAGTACAGTCTGGTTATAAATTCAACAATTTAAGTAAGAAATAGCGCAATAACAATAAGTAATGACAACAGGAAATCAACAGTTGCACGACATCAACCTTCGTGCTTTTACCCTCATTCTCACCAAAAGTAATCAAATAAAGTGCACGACATCACTCTTCGTGCTTTCCCTCACATAACTCTCATATCGTGGCACAGAATGATCCTTCGTGCAATTATAATAAAATCAGAGCACGAAATGTCCCTTCGTGCATAAATAATCAAAACATGGCACGGAATGACCCTTCATGAAAATACAATCAAAACATGGCATGGAATGACCCTTCGTGCAAATATAATCAAAACATGGCACGGAATGACCCTTCGTGAAATATCACTCTTCCTTACCCAAACAATAATCACAACCAAACGGGGCGAGGGGATAAACAAATAATGTGAAATGTCCCGGCAAGGGAAAAACACAATTAAACAGCTAAATCCTGGCAAAGGAGCAACAACACTAACTTTCACGTCCCGGCAAGGGAGATAATCAATATACTCAGACCATCCCGGGAAGGGATTAATCATATCTCTTTCTATTTCTTTCATCTCTTACTCAATAGTCTTTTTACCGTTCGAGCCAATGATCCAAAGAATTTACAATTCATAATTAGTCCTCATACTCTTCACATTGCATTGAGTTCATCAATTAACATGGAAGAGTCATAACAATAACAGAATAAGGACAAACAAGTACCCACGTTTATACTAGACACCGGTGTATAGATGCTCGTCACCATGCCTATACACCGTACTCCACATTTAGCAATTAGCAAACAACACTCGAATCCTATTCCCTCAAGCCAAAGTTAGATCAAACACTTACCTCGAATGCTCCAAACTCAACTCACTCCTTTAGAATAGCTTTACCATTCGAATTCACCACCAAACTGCACGAATCTAGTCACAAATTACTTGAATGTATTAACAATTTGCTATTTGAATCAATTTTAACGCATGAAAATGAATTTCCCAAAGTTTGTTAAAAAATTCCCAAAATGCCCTCAGACTCACGAGGTCAAAACCCGAGGTTCGGACCAAAACCCGATTACCCATTCTTCCATGAACTCAGATCTATAAGTTTTTTTGGAATCAGACCTCGAATTGAGGTCTAAAACCCCCAATTTTAGAAACCCTAGGCTCTACCCTAAATTCCCAAATTTCCCCATTATAATCTTAGTTTTGAAGTTGAAATTATGTTTAAGGATGTTAAGGAGTGAAGAAAATAAGTTAGAAATCACTTACCAATCATTTTGAAGAAAGAGAATCGCTTGGAAAATCGCCTCTTATGTTTTGGGTTTTGAAAAAGTGAAAAATGACTGAAAATCCCGACTTTATGTACTTTACTGAAGGCTGGCGCAGACAGAACAAAAATGCATCACGACCGCACCGAGAAAGGGAAGAAAATGACTCTCTGAACTTACCCAGCACGGACCACACTGATTTGGTGCGCGGCCGCGCTGGTCGAATGCACCCACGACCAACTCTCTGAATCTCCCAGCGCGGACCGCACTGATTTGGTGCGCGGCCATGCTGGTCGACCTGAAATTTACTGGCCTTATGAACTTAGCCACGTGGACCGTGCATAAATGCACCGCGGCCGCACGGCTTCTAGCGCGGACCGCGCAGAAATAACCGCGGCTGCGCTGGGGGCCTGCAACACCTGGACCTGCAACATCTGATACTTTTAAGTCTAAGACCTCTCGGGACCTACTCAAAACTCACCCGAGCCCTCGGGGCTCTAAACCAAACATACATATAATCTTAAAACATACTAGGACTCAACGGTGCGATCAAATCGCCTGAATAACATCATGAATCATCAGTTTGGGGTCTCAAAACCCATGATTTCTTTCCAAATTCCATAAAGCATCAAGTTTATGATTTCTAGCTCAAAACACGTCAAATGACGTCCAAATTTAACCAAATTTTGCAGCTATCGCTTAGACCATATGTAGGACTTGTTCCGGGCGTCGGAACCAAAATACAAGCCTGACGGCACAGTCTTCTAAACAATTAACCCTTTCCGATTATTTATATATTTTTTAGAAACCAGTTTCCCATAACAATTCATTTCTCAGACTTGGGACCTCGGAATTTGATTCCGGGCACACACCCAAGTCTCCTATTTCCTCTACGGACCCTTCGGGACTTTCGAAACACGAGTCCAGGTCCATTTGCGCAAAACGTTGACCGGAGTCAAGATTAATCAGTTAAAACATCCAAAATTATTATCTTTCTCACAATTTCACATTTAAACAAGGCTACGCGCTTGGACTTCGCACACAAGTCGAGGAAACCCTCAAGTGAGGTTTTTTTTTCACGGCCTCCAAAATCTAGAGTGAGTAGTAATACAGGTAATGACCCTTTGGGTCATCACATTCTCCACTTCTAAAACAACTGTTCTTCCTCGAACGGACAAAAGAAAGAAGTACCTGAGTCGGGGAAAAGATGGGGGTAACGGCTCCGCATATCAGACTCGGACTCCCAGGTCGATGCCTCAGGAGGCTGACCTCTCTACTGGATACGCAGTGAAGGAAAACTCTTCGACCTCAACTGTCGAACCTACCGGTCTAGAATGGCTACCGGCTCCTCCTCATAGGACATATCCTTATCCAATTGGACAGTACTGAAGTCTAACACATGGGTGGGATCGCCGTGATACCTCCAAAGCATACACACATGGAAAACTGGATGCACGGCTGATAAGTTGGGTGGCAATGAAAGTCTATAAGCCACCTATCCCACTCGGTCAAGAATCTCAAACAGGCCAATGAATCTAGGACTAAGCTTGCCCTTCTTCCCGAACCTCATCACGCCCTTCATAGGCGACACTCGAAGCAATATCCGCTCACCAACCATAAAAGCTACATCTTGGACCTTACGGTTTGCATAAGTCTTCTGCCTAGACTGAGCTAAACGAAGCCTCTCCTAAATGATCTTGACCTTATCTAAGGCCTCTTGAACTAAGTCTGGACCCAAAAACCGAGCCTCTCCTGGCTCAAACCATCCCACTGGGGACCGACATCGCCTACCATACAACACCTCATATGGAACCATATGAATGCTGGACTGGTAGCTGTTGTTGTAGGCGAACTCTGCTAAAGGCAATAACTGGTCCCACGAGCCTCCAAAATCAATGACACAGGCTCGGAGCATATCCTCCAATATCTGAATAGTCCTCTCCGACTGACCGTCCGTTTGGGGTTGAAATGTTGTACTCAACTCAAACTGGGTGCCCATCTCTCGCTGAACCGCTCTCAAGAATTGTGAGGTAAACTGCGTGCCCCGGTCCGAAATGATAGATACCGGCACACCATAAAGGCGAACAATCTCCCGAATATAAATCTCGGCTAAATTCTCGGATGAATAGGAGACTGCCACAGGGATTAAATGTGCTGACTTGGTCAGCCTATCAACAATAACCCATATCGCATCGAACTTCTTTCGAGTCAACGAAAGTCCGGTAAGGATGACCATGGTAATCCTCTCCCACTTCCACTCGGGAAGCTCAATCCTCTGAAACAACCCACCAGGTCTTTGATGATCATACTTAACCTGTTGACTGTTCAAACATTGAGTCACATATGCGACAATATCTTTCTTCATCCTAGGCCACCAATAATGCTGCCGCAAGTCCTGATACATCTTCGCGGTGCCCGGGTGAATAGAATATCGAGAACTATGGGCCTCTGCTAAGATCGACTCTCGAATCCCATCAACATTGGGAACACAAACTCGCCCCTGCAATATCAATACACCATCATGATCTAAGGTCACCTTCGTGGCACCTCCCTGCTGCACCGTGTCTCTTAGGATGCACAAATGGGGGTAATCAAACTGCCGATCACGGATACACTCCAATAATAAAGAACGAGCGACCGTGCAAGCTAACACCCTGCTAGGCTCAGAAATGTCTAACCTCACAAATTGATTGGCCAAGGATTGAATATCTAAAGCAAGCGGTCTTTGGCTGACCGGAATATAAGCAAGACTACCCATGCTGGTAGACTTCCTGCTCAATGCATCGGTCACCACGTTGGCCTTCCCCGGGTGATAAAAAATAGTAACATCATAATCTTTTAACAGCTCCAACCATCTCCTCTGCCTCACATTCAACTCCTTCTGCTTGAACAAATATTGAAGACTCTTGTGATCCGTGTACACCTCACATGTCACACCATATAAATAATGCCTCAAAATCTTTAAGGCATGAACAATGGCCGCCAACTCTAAATCATGCACCGGATAGTTCTTCTCATGAATTTTTAGCTGCCTCAAAGCATAAGCTATAACCTTGCCATCCTGTATCAATACTGCGCCAAGTCTAATACGGGAAGCATCACAATAGACGGTATAAGGCCCTAAACCTGTGGGCAAAACCAACATTGGTGCCGTAGTCAGAGCTATCTTGAGCTTTTGAAAGCTTGCTTCGCACTCATTCGACTATCTAAACTGGGCACCTTTCTGGGTCAATCTGGTCATTGGGGTAGTGATGGATGAAAATCCCTCTACGAACAGGCGGTAATAACCTGCTAACCCCAAGAAACTCCGAATCTCCTTAGCCGATGCTGGTTGAGACCAATTTTTGACTGTCTCAATCTTCTTCGGGTCCACCTGAATACCTTCTGCTGATACGACATGACCAAGAAATGCAACTGAACTCAACCAGAACTCGCACTTCGAGAACTTAGCACACAACTGACTATCCTTCAGAGTCTGAAGAACCACTCTGAGGTGCTGTTCATGCTCCTTTGACTGCGAGAGTACACCAGAATATCATCGATAAATACTATCACGAACAAGTCCAAGTAAGGTCTGAACACTCAGTTCATCAACTCCATAAATGCGGCTGGGGCATTAGTCAACCCAAATGACATGACCAAAAACTCATAATGCCCGTAACGAGTGCGGAATGCTGTCTTAGGGACATCAGACACCCTAATCCTCAGCTGATGGTAGCCAGATCTCAAGTCTATCTTTTAAAACACCTTCGCACCGTGAAGCTGGTCAAATAAATCATCAATCCTCGGCAGTGGGTACTTGTTCTTAATCGTCACCTTGTTTAATTGTCGGTAATCAATGCACATCCTTATCGATCCATCCTTTTTCTTCACAAATAACACCGGCACACCCCAAGGAGAAACACTAGGCCTGATAAAACCCTTCTCTAGCAAATCTTGCAACTAGTCCTTTAACTCCTTCAACTCTGGCGGGGCCATGCAATACGGTGGAATAGAAATGGGCTACGTGCCTGGGGCCAGATCAATATAGAAATCAATATCCCTGTCGGGCGGCATACCCGGCAGGTCTAAAGGGAAAACCTCGGGGAACTCCCAAACAATAGGAACGGAGTCAATAGAAGGGACTTCTACGCTAGAGTCGCGAACATATGCCAGATAAGCTAAACACCCCTTCTCGACCATGCGTCGAGCCTTAACATATGAAATAACACTGCGGGTGGCATGTTCTGGGGTCCCTCTCCACTCTAATCGGGGCCAATCTGGCAAAGCCAAGGTCACGATCTTGGCGTGACAATCCAAGATAGCATGATACGGGGAAAACCAATCCATCCCTAATATAACGTCGATATCCACCATGTCTAAGAGCAATAAATCAACACGGGTCCCGAGACCCTCAAACACTACCACATAAGAATGATGGACTCAGTCGACTACTATAGAATCACCCACCAGTGTAGATACGTAAACAAAAATACCCAAGGCATTACTAGGAATCAAAATAAGACGACACATATGAATACGTAGACCCAAGGTCAAATAGCACTAAAGTATCCCTATCATAGACTAGAATAGTACCTATAATAACAACATCTGAAGACTCAACCTATGGCCTGGCTGGCAAAGCATAACACCGGGGCTGGGCCCCACCTCCCTGAACCATGTCTATGGGACGATCGGCTACTGGCTGACCCCTACCTATGCCGGTCTGAGCTCCACCTATACGGTCTCTACCTCTACCTCTATGATCCCTACCCCCGCCTCTAGCTTGCTGGGCGAGCTGTGGATCACCTGATGCCTGAATCATGGGGCGAGGACCCTGCTGCTGAGAGCTGCCCGAGGCTCGAGGGCAAAACCTGATAATGTGAGCGGGGTCACCACAACCATAACAAGCCCTCGGCTGCTGCGACTGCTGGACCTATCGACCTGAATATCCTTCTCAAAAGCTCTAAAGTAGAGGTGCACTGATGGGCTGCTGATCAGAATAATGTTGCTTAGAACCACCACCGCCTGGAGTGCCATGAGAAACCTAGAGTGCTGACTGAAAGGGCCTCGGTGAATGGCCTCTACCATAAGAGTCCCTACCTCCAGACGAGGTACCACTGAACCTACTAGAATGACGAGGCCTCTTATCCAACACATGACTGCCTCCCCGTGCAAGATCCATCTCAACTCTGCAAGCCGCATTGGCCGCTTCCTGAAAGGAAATCTCACTACCAGCTCCCATAGCCATCTGGAGGTGGATCGGCTAAATCAATCCATCAATAAACCTCCGCACCCTCTCTCGTTCTGCGGGGAGTATAAAAATACCAAGGCGTGCCAAATCAATGAATTGAGTCTCATACTGTGTAACTATCATGGAGCTCCGCTGGAGGAGCTCGAACTGCCTGCGAAGTGCCTCCCGCTGAGTGACTGGGAGAAACTTCTCCAAAAACAAATCCGCAAACTGATCCCATGTCAATGCTGGAGACCCTGCTGGTCTAGATAGGCAATAGTCCCTCCACCAAGTCTTGCCAGAAGGTGGAAAAATCGACCCCATTGGTCTCCACAATACCCATGGTCCTAAGGATCTTATGGTAGCTAAGTAAGAAATCATGTGGATCCTCTGATGAAGCACCGCTGAATGTGGTGGTGAAGAGCTTGAAGAAACGATCAAGTCTCCACAAAGCATCCGAAGACATAGCTGCTCCATCGCCGGCCTGGGCTGCAATACCTGGCTGAGCTGTCACAGCTGACTGAATTAGTGGGACATGAGCCTGGGGAACTACCTGCTCTGGAGTACGTGTAGCAAGAGTCTGAACCACTCCTCCAGCCTGAGAAGTGGCTGGTGCTACTGGAAGCAAACCCACTCTAGTGACACTCTCCATAAAGCCTGCCAATCTGACTAAAGCGTCCTGAAGATCTGGGGTGACCATGACCCCTCCTGGGACCTGAGCTGGGCCCACCGGAGCTGCTGGGACTGGAACCTCCTCATCATAGTCAATATGGGGCTCCACCTCTGGGGCTGCTACTTGGGGCTGAACTTTGCCCCTGCCTCGGCCTTTGGTACGGCCTCAGCCTCTGCCCCTCGCAGGAGCTGTTGTTGGAGGCTTGGGCTGCTGCGCGAAAGAAGAAGAAGCACGTGTTCTCGTCATCTGCGAAAGAACAGAGTGGAAAGACAATCAGTATTTGAGAAACAGAATCGCACGACAAGAAAGAATAAAAGTGAAACTTTTCCTAACTCCGTAGCCTCTGAGGGATAAATACAGACGTCTCCATACCGATCCCTCAGACTCTACCAAGTTTGTTCGTGAGTAGCGAGACCTATGTAACCTAGAGCTCTGATACCAACTCTTACGACCCGAATTTCCCACCCTCGGGATTCGTGATGGCGCCTACTGGNGATATAAATTCAACAATTTAAGTAAGAAATAGGGCAATAACAATAATTAATGAGAACAGGAAATCAACAGTTGCACAACATCAACCTTCGTGCTTTTACCCTCACTCTCACCAAGTGCAATCAAATAAAGTGCACGACATCACCCTTCGTGCTTTCTCTCACATAACTCTCATATCATGGTACGGAATGATCCTTCATGCAATTATAATCAAATCAGAGCACGGAATGTCCCTTCGTGCATAAATGNCGACAAAATTAACAACAACGAAGCATTTTATAAATAAAGCGGAAGTCTTAAATATAATTAAACTAGAATAAAATACAGAAATACCACTTCAACCTCTACCCAAGACTGGAGTCATTAACTCACGAACGTCTATAGAGTACTACATACAAAGTCTGAACAAAGTACGATACTTGTTGTTTCGATACAAGTGATAACAAACTGAATAAAATAGGAAGGAACTCCGGCCTGCGGACATCGGCTAGGCTACCTCGAAAGTTCCTAGACTGAAGACAGCTCCCGATTAGTATACCACTGCTGTGGTCCAAAAGCTGCTCCAGTATCGTGATTTGTGCAAAAGAGCACATNATAATCAAAACATGGCATGGAATGACCCTTCGTGCAAATATAATCAAAACATGGCACGGAATGACCTTTCGTGCAATATCACTCTTCCTCACCCGAACAATAGTCACAACCAAACGGGGCGAGGGGATAAACAAATAATGTGAAATGTCCCAGCAAGGAAAAAACACAATTAAGCAGCTAAATCCTGGCAAGGGAGTAACAACAATAACTTTCACGTCCCGGCAAGGGAGATAATCAATATACTCAAACCATCAAGGCAATGGATTAATCATATATCTTTCTATTTCTTTCATCTCTTACTCAATAGTCTTTTTATCGTTCGAGCCAACGCTCCAAAGAATTTACAATTCATAATTAATCCTCATACTCTTCACATTGCATAGAGTTCATCAATTAACATGGAGGAGTCATAACAATATCAGAATAAGGACAAACAAGGACCCACGATCATACTAGACACCAGTGTATAGATACTCGTCACCATGCCTATACACTGTACTCCACATTTAGCAACTAGCAAACAACACTCAAATCCTATTCCCTCAAGCCAAAGTTAGATCAAACACTTACCTCGAATGCTCCAAACTCAACTTACTCCTTTAGAATAGCTTTACCCCTCGAATTCACCACCAAACCGCTCGAATCTAGTCATAAATTACTTGAATGTATTAACAATTTCTACTTGAATCAATTTGAACGCATGAAAATGAATTTCCCAAAGTTTGTTCAAAAATTCCCAAAATGCCCTCGGACTCACGTGGTCAAAACTTGAGGTTCGGATCAAAACCCGATTACCAATTCTTCCATGAACTTAGATCTATAAGTTATTTTTGAATCAAACCTCGAATTGAGGTCTAAAATACCTAATTTTAGAAATCTTAGGCTATACCCTAAATTCCCAAATTTCCCTATTAAAATCTTAATTTTGAAGTTGAAATTGTGTTTAAGGATGTTAAGGAGTGAAGGAAATAAGTTAGAAATCACTTACCAATCATTTTGAGGAAAGAGAATCGTTTGGAAAATCGCCTCTGTGACGACCCGACCCGTCGTCTCATGTGTTATTGCTCCGTTTCCCCCATTTCATGCTTCTTCATGTCTCGTTATCGGTAGGTGGTGTTTTAGAATTGATTTGGATTGTTTTTTATAAGAAATGAGACACTTAATCTCTTTAAGGAAAGCTTAAGTTGGAAAAGTCAATCGAAAGTTGACTATTGAGTTAGAGGGCTAGGATGTGATTTCCGGTGATTCGGTTAGCTTTGGGGGATGATTTGTGACTTAGGAGCGTAATAAGAATTGATTTTAGAGGTTCGGTGTAGAATTAGGCTTGAATTGGCGAAGTTAGAATTTTGGCGAATTCCGATTGATAGGTGAGATTTTGATCCGAGGATCGGAATGAAATTTTGAGAGTTGCAGTAGCTCCGTTAGGTGATTTTGGATGTGCGTGTAAAATTTCAGGCCATTTGGAGGTGTTTTTGTCGGGTTTTTGATCGAATGTGTGTTTCGGAAGTTTTGAAGAAACTTAGGCTTGAATCCGATGTGAATTAATGATTTTAGTGTTGTTTGATGTGTTTTGATGATTGGAACAAGTTCGTATGATGTTTTGGGATATGTTGGTGCTTTTGGTCGAGGTCCCGGGGGCCTCGGGGTGATTTTGGATGGCTAAACGGATCATTTTTGGACTTGGTGCATTGCAGAAATGCAGCAGCTGTTGCAGGCCACTTTTGGCTGTCGCGTTCGCGAAGAGTTGTAGTTCTGGGCCATCGTGTTCGCGATAGAGGCCTCGCGTTCGCGTAAGAGGTCCTGGTGCCCAGCTAGTTTGTTCATTGCGTTCGCTATGGGGAAGTCGCGTTCGCATAAGAGGATGTCCTGGTGCTTCGTGTTCGCGTTTGGGCATCGCGTTTGCGTAGTGTCGAAAGCTGAAGCATCTCGTTCGCGTCTGGTGGTACACGTTCGCGTAGAGTTAATTGGTCAGCGGGAATTTTAGTTCATCGCGAACGCGAGAGGTCCCTCGCATTCACATAGAAGGAAAACTGGGCATCAGAAAGGTTATTAATTGACATTTCATCCGCGAGGGTTATGTGTTTTCCTCTATTTTTAAGCAAGCTTTGAGAGCTTTGAGGCGATTTTAAAGAGGGATTCAAGGAGGAATAATTGGAGGTAAGATTCTTGAATATAAAACTCGTTTTTATTGAGAAATCTACCTAGAAATTCATGTAATTAAGCCTAAAATGGATGAATTAGGGCTTGGGATTTTGAGAATTTAAATTAGGATTTGATAGGCCCTTTGAGCTCGAATTTAGGAGTTCTTAGTATGTATGGACTCATGGCGAGACGAGGAATCTGATAAGGTGAGTTTCGTAATTTTTCGAGAAGCGGGCCCGGGGCTCGGGTTTTGCCAGTTTCGAGATTTTTGCTATATTTTGATTGTTTTTGATTGGGTATTGTTCCCTTGGGATAGTGTGATGTATTCGCTCTGATTTTGGTTAGATACGACGCGCGTGGAGGCCGATTTGAGGGGCAAAGGCGTCTCGAGCTAGAGATTTCACCGTTTCGAGGTGAGTAATACTGGTAAATGATTTCCTGAGGGTTTTAAATCCCGGATTTGCATATCATAGTGTTGTATTGAGGTGGGTTGCACGCCGGATATGAGCGTGGGGTAGAGCACCGTTGGGGATTGTGACTTGGTCCGTCCCAGTTGTTGCTTTTTACCGCGTATTGATTGAAACTACTTGTTATCATCATAATTTGGGCTAATTGTCATGTTTGGGCTTCGTGCCAACTATGTAAATCCTTCAGGGATTGATATTACTGGTTTAGCATGACTTGCATATCATTTGGTTTCAGTCCAAGGTTTTAAATACTGTTTTGCAAACTCAGCCATATTTCTAAGTTTTGAAAACTCAAATGATAATTTAAATGTTATTTCGGGCTGAGAACTACTATTTTATAAATGCCCGTGGGGCTTATGATGTTTTCTGGACTGATTATGGGTGGCTCGGGCTGCGCGCCACAGCAGGAACTTTAAATAGTGGTAACAATGGCACTGTGTGATATGACTTGAAACATTATGGGTGGCTCGGGCTGCGCACCACAGTAGGAACTTGTAACAATGGTAACAATGGCACTATATGATGTAAATGGGTCAGGTAACAATGACTGACCAGGATTTGATTGATGCCACGAGATGGCTTGATATTGCGCTTGAGCTGTAGGAGCCCCTTCGGAGTCTGTACACACCCCAAGTGAGCGCCGTCAACGATAAATACATGGTTGGCTCGGACTGCACGCTGCAGTGGGTACCTGAGTGTACCGGTCATGTGCATTCATGCATTAGTTCCTATTTGTGCTACGTGGCATANCATGCATTGGTTCCTGTTTGTGCTACGTGGCATAACATTCAGCACTCTCATATCATTGGCATTCATGCTATTTCTTGCACTGTTACCAGATACCCTGGTGTTATTTGTAATGGAGTGTTGTTCCCGAGGGGCTGACTTATGTGCGGACTTGCACTATCTGATTTTGCAATCAATTGCTTGACTGTTGGAAAAAGGATATTTTCAAAAGAGGTTTTTAACTGAGCCAGATATTTTCTAAAGGATTTTTATGGAATTATTGTTTTCTCAAGGGTCTTACTGTCCTATATAGCATGATGGAGTGCTTTACGTGTTTTCTTACCGCTCAGTTATTATTTACTCTTATTACTCATTGAGTTGGAGTACTCACTTTACTCCCTACACGTCATGTGCAGTTGCAGGTATTGTTCACCCCGTAACGGGTTTTGAGCTAATTGAAGGTATCACTATTGTAGCGGAGTAAGGTGACCGCTAGCGTCCTCGACACCTGATTTTTCCTTCTTTGATTTTGATTTGATTCATGTAAATTTCTGACTTTGTAGTTGTGTTCAAGCTTCTTTAGATGCTCGTGACTTGTGACACCCCGGTCGGGTTGTGTTGGGTTATAGATATTGATTATAATTGGTCATTAATGCATTTATCTATTCCTTTATGTTTAATAATATTGAAAGGGGCGTCGTTGTTTTGTTGGCTGGCCTTGTCTTCACGAGAGGTGCCATCACGACCGAGTTTGGGAATTTGGGTCATGACAAGTTGGTATCGGATCCTAGGTTACTAGGACTCACGAGTCATGAGCAGGTTTAGTAGAGTGTCACGGATCTGTACGGAGACGTATGTATTTATCCTCGAGAGGCTGCAGAACCTTTAGGAAAACTTCACTTTCTTGGAATTCTTATCATGCGTACTTGATTCAGCTCTAGATATAACTCTTGAAATTCCTTCCACACATCTGTATGCGCACGTGAGCGCCGAGTATTGTATGTGCCTTGGTGGCTTGTGATTCCCCGATCAGGGGGCGAGATGTGATCCCTTGAGTTTGATGTTGGACCAGTCTGGAGGACTTGAGGCTGGATCTTTGCCTATGGCTTGAGCACCGAGGTGCTGATTATGTGAGCTAGTGTTTTGAACTTGTATGTTCGGTATTATCCCTATTAGCCAGAATGGCGGTTGGATATCCATGTGATGAGTATGTTGGTACTGCAAGATGTATCTATGTGATCTTGGTAGTGACGAAGGATTCTGCTGAATGATAGATGAGCTGGTAAGTGTTCGATTCCTATTGTAATTTGTTGTGTAGCCCCGAGTTATGGGCGCGTGGAGAATACTTTCGTGTCTCCTAGTTGGGAAGTGAAGTGCATTACGTGTGGCGGTATGAGTTCAAACTCAGGAAGAATAAATGGCTGTGGTATATGTATGACGATGGAAGGTGTGCTGAAATACATAATTGAGGCGAAGCAGGTGGGTTATCTCCTACGGAGTGTTCTTAAGGGGTACGATTCTTATGTATATTGTTAGAAGATCTCATGTGTAATTGAAGAGTACGTGTCGAAATTTGATAAATTCGGGTCGCTCTAGAGAGTGGACTCAACTGGTGTGGGGATGAATGTGAGGCTTGCCGAGGATTTCAGTACTAGATGATCTGTGTTTTCACAAACTAGTAGATGATTTGAGTTTACTCTCACTATGGTATTGTGGCATCTTTAGAGTAAAAGCGTTATGAGCTGTTGAGTGTGTCTTGATGTATGACTTCAAGCCAAGTTGGGGAGGTTGCTGTTGATTAGCTGATTGCACTATTATGTGCTATGTTGGTTCTTTTTTGAGGTATACTAGCGGATCAGTTTGGGTTGCAGAAATTGAGCCGACGATGGCACGAGTAAGGCAAAAATTTTGACAAAGGTTACATGGTGCTTCGTAGATGTGAGAAAATACTAGGATGTCGTGAGCTGTTGTTGATAAAGAATGCTTAGTGTATAGAGAAGGAAGATGGTTGTTTGTATTGGTATGAGATCATGTTCTGCGGTGTCAGAGTGCCGATGAGGCACAGGTGGTTTTGCTAGCTGAGCAGGCTAAATGCAAGTTGATAAGAGTGAATGACTCTCGAGAATGGTTTTATTGTGTCCAAGATTTGGCATGTAATAATCAGGTGTCTTAAGGTTGGGTATGTGGCTAGGGACTGTGTTTTCATTATAAAAGATCAAGACTTGTGGTATTTTATGTTAATTATGGGATTCTATGTATCAGTATCTAGGAAGTAATGGCAACGAATTTCAGATTCGTAGGAAGTTCTTCGGGGTAAAGTACTCTGGAATATGGTATTTCTAGGAAAAAGAGTACTCAGTGGCCATGGGTCTTAGATAGTGTGGTCTTATGTTCGAGTCTCGTATGGTAAGCCTGGATTGAGGCATTGCGATGCTACAGCGAGGGGGAAATATCAAGTGGATGATGAACAAAAAGAGAAATTTGATATATGGAATAGCTTGATATTAGACTGAATCGGTATGGTAAGGATATGATTAATTCTTCGTATGTATTCGAGGTAAGGAGCTTTTACTGATATTGCTCAGCAAGGCTCTTGAGTTCTGACAGCTTGCTTAGCTTGGTTCGTGTAGAAGGATTCAGTCCTGGTAGTTTAGCTTGTGCAATGGAATTGGGAGAGAGAGTTCTTGATGAGTTTTACCGTGGTTTAGAGAAGTATATATTGCCTATAGGCATGCAAAGCATGGAATGTGTAATGATTCTTCTTCTAGATGGGATTAACGGAAGGTCTTGGCTGGATGGGTTACAGTTCAGTTATGAAAAGAAGTTCATAAAATTCCTAGGCAACGAGTAGCCTTAGGTAACCAAGGAGATGGTACTGCTAATTGGAAGTGATTTGACGAGGGTATATGTTTTAGAAAAAGGGAAATATGATTAAGTTGATGGCACTTCGGTAGTGTTGTGGCATTTTTTCTTGATAGATCGACTGCTGATATCTGAGTGTGTTTTATGGAACAGGAGAATTTTAGAATATCTTCGAAGAATGATTGGGTACTCGAGGTGCAATATCTATTTATACTGCAAAATTTGGGATCAGGTATAGTAATTCGTGTGCTATGTGGAGCTGGAGTCTGGGAGTTCTTATGTTCAGGCTATGTAGTGGTTGTGGATAGAGTGTCGTGGCTATTGGGGGTTGGGAAGCCCGAGTGGATCTTTCTTTGCTTGGTATATTAGATTCTGGATATGATATTGGGGTGTAGATTGGTTGTCGCAATGTGGGTTATTCTAGAATATTGTGCTATGGGCTATGTCGAAAAATGACACCGGTTGCGTGGCGAGGTACATCAGACTATGTTCTAGAAGAATGGTTGTGTTCCAAAGACCAGCGGATGACTGGCAAGGATTGATTTTATTAATTGGGCCTTCGTAGCGGAAGTCAGCGTAGAGGTTTCTACCATTGATTCAGTTCCAGTATTGAGGGACCTTTTCGGATGTGTTCTTTGTGGTCGGGCATATCGCCAGGCGAGACTGTGGATTTTGGTATTTGTTTGGTGCCGGGCACCGTATCGTACGACTCCAGCAGGAGTTATGGAATTAGAAGGAGCAGCTTCAGGCTTATTGGTATTGAGTTTGTTGGTAGGCCGGTGTGGCTACGTATTCAGATTAAGATGGCTTGGTTGGCCCCGATATGTATTGTTGAGGGATAGGTTGAATCTATCGTTATTGAGCTTGTTAGTGATCTGGGTAGATCTATGAGTTGCTTTTTCTGTGATGTGAGGCGTTATGATTTTTGGATTGTGGGCACATATAGTGCGGTGCTATCGAGATTCATAGTGGAAGTTGAGGGGGGAAACCTCAGTTGTGTTTGAGTTTTGTAGCTTACAATGCTATAAGTAGATATCATAATGCACTCAGTATGCTTACGACCGATACTCGGTATTTTGTTATAATGAGCAAATTTGGCTCGATGTGCATCTCCCTATGTGAGATATTTGTGTGGATCGGGTGGCACACCGCCACGGGTATGTTATCTGGATCGGGTTGCACGCTGCAACGGTGTGATATTGAGAATAGTTTTCCATATGTTACTTTGTATGCCTTGCTTCCTGGTTTCTAAGGAAAGTCCGTATTGGGTGTTGCTCGGCGAATGGCGCATCTGTTGTGTCCTTTCCGGATTGAATGGTGTATATTACTTGCTTCACCGTGGGTGTGATGGATTACTTGGTTTCAGACATCAATCTATGCGTCGCTGTCTATTCTGAGCATGGTGACTTGAGGTGCTTCATGTGTAACAGTGTTTGGATAGGATCGCGCATTGTGGCGAGGCCACATGAAGTTATGACCTTTCGAGGAGGAATTTAGGTATTCTATATCTATAATGTGAGACGGGGTCTCAGCTTAGTGTTATAATGGTACTGATGAGCTTGAGGTACCACTCTTTCGTTTGAGTCAGTTGTCATGATTTGAGTACGTTCAGACTGATTCTCATTGGTGCATGTATTATGCAAGTTGTGGCTTAGGCCTGTGTTGAGGTGTCATATCACCATAGTGGTATGTTGGGTTCGAGGTGATCGTTGGAGTCATTAATAAATACGAACAGATTTGTTTCTAGCTGGTTAGAAGGATAATATCGAGGTTTGGCCCGGAAATCCGTTGTGGAATTAGTCTAAAAGAAGTGGCCTCATGTGTTGTTGATCTGAGAAATGGTTATGGTTTGCTGTGTGTTTCATTATCATTGGTAGGATATGAAAGTGTTGGGATGAGACTTTAGCTAATAAGAGGTTTCTATCGGTATATGGTTGTTGCGGACAGCTACTGTGAATAGGAGTTAACGCTGCATGTGTTTGAGCTATGTGGTATGTCATAGAATTGCACCGGAGGTTGCAGGTATGGGTTATTACAGCTAGTTCGGACTTATCCTGTGTATAGATGTGAGGTTCTGGCCTTGCGTACAATTTTGAAAGTGCGATGTGGTTCTACGAGTCATGGTCTAGGTGGGTTGTGAGATTTCAGCTATGGTGTGTTATTGGTCCTACGCGAGATAGGGTGAAGTGGGATCACCCGGGGTATATGCTTGGTAAGATCATTCAGCTATTGGTTGGTTTCTACTACAACTCTAGGTACGCTCGAGGATGAGCGTTTGTTTAAGTTAGGAAGGATGTGACGACCCGACCCGTCGTCTCATGTGTTATTGCTCGGTTTCCCCCATTTCATGCTTCTTCATGTTTCGTTATCGGTAGGTGGTGTGTTAGAATTGATTTGGATTGGTTTTGATAAGAAAAAAGACTCTTAGTCTCTTTAAGGAAAGCTTAAGTTGGAAAAGTCAACCGAAAGTTGACTATTGAGTTAGAGGGCTCGAATGTGATTTTCGGTGATTCGGTTAGCTTCGGGGGATGATTTGTGACTTAGGAGCGTGATCGGAACTGTTTTTGGAGGTCCGGTGTAGAATTAGGCTTGAATTGGCGAAGTTAGAATTTTAGCGAATTCCGGTTGATAGGTAAGATTTTGATCCAAGGGACGGAACAGAATTCCGATAGTTGCAGTAGCTCCGTGAGGTAATTTTGGATGTGCGTGTAAAATTTCAGGCCATTTGAAGGTGTTTTGGTCGAGTTTTTGATCGAATATGTGTTTCGGAAGTTTTGAAGAAACTTAGGCTTGAATCCGATGTGAATTGATGATATTAGTGTTGTTTGATGTGTTTTGATGATTGGAACATGTTCGTATGATGCTTTCGGATATGTTGGTGCTTTTGGTCGAGGTCTCGGGGGCCTCGGGGTGATTTCGGATGGCTAAACGGATCATTTTTGGACTTGGTGCATTGCAGAAATGCAGCAGCTGTTGCCGGCCACTTCTGGCCTTCGCATTCGTGTAACAGCCTTCGCATTCACGAAGAGTTGTAGTTCTGGGCCATTGCGTTCGCGATAGAGGCCTCGCGTTCGCATAAGAGGGCCTGGGTGCCCAGCTAGTTTGTTTATCGCGTTCGCGATGGGGAAGTCGCGTTCGCGTAAGAGGATGTCCTGGTGCATCGCGTTCGCGTTTGGGCGTCGCGTTTGCGTAGTGTTGAAAGCTGAAGCATCGCGTTCGCATCTGGTGGTATGCGTTCGCGTAGAGTTAATTGGTCAGCAGGAATTTTTGTTCATTGCGAACACGAGAGGTCCCTCGCGTTCGCATAGAAGGAAAACTGGGCATCAGAAGGGTTATTAATTGACATTTCATCCGAGAGGGTTATGTATTTTCCTCCATTTTAAGCAAGCTTTGAGAGCTTTGAGGCAATTTTAAAGAGGGATTCAAGGAGGAATGATTGGAGGTAAGATTCTTGAACCTAAAACTCGTTTTTATTGAGAAATCTACCTAGAAATTCATGGAATTATGCCTAAAATGGATGAATTAGGGCTTGGGATTTTGAGAATTTAAATTGGGATTTGATAGGTCCTTTGAGCTCGGATTTAGGAGTTCTTGATATGTATGGACTCGTGGCGAGACGAGCAATTCGGTAAGTGAGTTTCGTAATTTTTCGAGAAGCGGGCCTGGGGCTCGAGTTTTGCCAGTTTTGAGATTTTTGCTATATTTTGATTGTTTTTGACTGGGTATTGTTCCCTTGGCATAGTGTGATGTATTCACTCTGATTTTGGTTAAATATAACGCGCGTGGAAGCCGATTTGAGGGGCAAAGGCACCGCGAGCCAGAGATTTTGCCGGTTCGAGGTGAGTAATACTTGTAAATGATATCCTGAGGGTTTGAAACCCCAGATTTGCACATCATAGTGCTGTATTGAGGTGACTTGCATGCCGGATATGAGTGTGGGGTAGAGCACCGTTGGGGATTTTGACTTGGTCCGTCCTGGTTGTTGATTTTTATTGCGTATTGATTGAAACTACTTGGTATCATCATAATTTGGGCTAATTGCCATGTTTGGGCTTCGTGCCAACTATGTAAATCCTTCGGGGGTTGATATTACTGCTTTAGCATGACTTGCATATCATTTGGTTTCAGTCCAAGGTTTTAAATACTGTTTTGCAAACTCAGCCATATTTCTAAGTTTTGAGAACTCAAATGATATTTTAAATGTTATTTCGGGCTGAGAACTATTGTTTTACAAATGCCCATGGGGCTTATGATATTTTCTGGACTGATTATGGGTGGCTCGGGCGGCGCAGCGCAGTAGGAACTTGAAACAGTGGTAATAATGGCACTGTGTGATGTGACTTGAAACATTATGGGTGGCTCGGGCTGCGCGCCGCAGCAGGAACTTGAAACAATGGTAACAATGGCACTATATGATGTAAATGGGTCAGGTAACAATGACTGACTAGGATTTGATTGATGCCACGATGTAAATGGGTCAGGTAACAATGACTGACCAGGATTTGATTGATGCCACGAGATGGCTTGATGTTGCGCTTGGGCTGTAGGAGCCCCTCCGGAGTCTGTACACACCCCCAGTGAGCGACGTCGACGATAAACACATGGTTGGCTCGGAGTGCACGCTGGAGCGGGTACCTGAGCGTACCAGTCATGTGCATTGCATTGCATTTGTGCATTGGTTCCTGTTTGTGCTACGTGGCATGACATTCAGCACTCTCATATCATTGGCATTCATGCTATTTCTTGCACTGTTACCAGATACCCTGGTGTTATTTGTAATGGAGTGTTGTGCCCAAGGGGCTGACTTATGTGCGGACTTGCACTATCTGATTTTGCAATCAATTTCTTTATTGTTGGGAAAAAGGATGTTTTCAAAAGATGTTTTTAACTGAGCCAGATATTTTCTAAAGGATTTTCATAGAATTATTGTTTTCTCAAGGGTCTTACTGTCCTATATAGCATGATGGAGTGCTTTACGTGTTTTCTTACCGCTCAGTTATTATTTACTCTTATTAATCATTGAGTTGGAGTACTTAATTTACTCCATGCACCTCGTGTGCAGTTGCAGGTATTGTTCACACGGTAGCGGGTTTTGAGCTGATTGAAGGTATCACTATTGTAGCGGAGTAAGGTGACCGCCAGCATCCGCGGCACCTGATTTCCCCTTCTTTGATTTTAATTTGATTCATGTAAATTTTAGACTCTGTAGTTGTGTTCAAGCTTCTTTAGATGCTCGTGACTTGTAACACCCCAGTCGGCTTATGTTGGGTTGTAGATATTGATTATTATTGTCATTAAGTTGCATTTATCTATTCCTTCATGTTTAATAATGTTGAAAGGGGCGTCATTGTTCTGTTGGCTGGCCTTATCTTCACGAGAGGCGCCATCACGACCGGGTTTGGGAATTTGGGTCGTGACAGACTCTTATGTTTTGGGTTTTGAAAAAGTGAAAAATGACTAAAAATCCCGACTTTATATACTTTACTGGAGGCTGGCGCAGACCGCACAAAAATGCACCGCGGCCGCGCCGAGAAAGAGAAGAAAATGACTCTCTGAACTTACCCAGCACGGACCACACTGATTTGGTGCGCGGCCGCGCTGGTCGAATGGACCCACGACCAACTCTCTGAATCTCCCAGCGTGTACCGCACTGATTTGGTGTGCGGCCGCGCTGGTCGACCTGAAATTTATATGCCCTCTAAATCTAGCCACGCGGACTGCACAGAAATGCACCGCGGTCGCGCGGCGTATAGCGCGGACCGCGCGGAAATGACCACGGCCGCGATGGGGGCCTGCAACATCTGATACTTTTAAGTCTAAGACCTCTCGGGACCTACTCAAAACTCACCCGAGCCCTCGGGGCTCCAAACCAAACATACATATAATCTCAAAATATACTACAGACTCATCAGTTTGGGTTCTCAAAACCTATGATTTCTTTCCAAATTCCATAAAGCATCAAGTGTATGATTTCTAGGTCAAAACACGTCAAAAAACGTCCAAATTTAACCAAACTTTGCAGTTATCGCTTAGACCATATATAGGACTTGTGCCGGGCGTTGGAACCAAAATACGAGCCCGACGACACAGTCTTCTAAACAATTAACACTTTTTGTTTCTTTAAATATATTTTAGAAACCAGTTTCCCATAAAAATTCATTTCTCGGACTTGGGACCTCGGAATTTGATTCCAAGCACACACCCAAGTCTCATATTTTCTCTACGAAACCTCCGGGACTGTCAAATAATGAGTCCGGGTCCGTTTGCCCAAAACGTTGATCGAAGTCAAGCTTAATCAGTTAAAATATCAAAAATTATTATCTTTCTCACAATTTCACATTTAAACTTTTCGGCTACGTGCCCGGACTGCGCACACAATTCGAGGAAACCCCCAAGTGAGGTTTTGTTTTTCACGGCCTCAAAAATATAGAGTGAGTAGGAATACAAGTGATGACCCTTTAGGCCGTCACATTAAAAATAATGCAATTTTGGTGTTGCAGCGTATTGGACCTTATTCTAAATACTTTTCAACATTGTATTTGGTTGGTGACATGGAAATTGATTCATTCGAGCATATGGAGGATTCAATAGATGAGGAACAAAGTATTTATATTCTGAAATTTGCCACACCAAGGAGACAAAATTACATCCCCCACTTAAAGGCCAAGAAGTGCAAGATGCGATACATATTGCTTGGTTCATTTATTTTTATACCACTGCCCCAGGAATGTGATAGAAAAATTGATGCAAAATTGGGGGCAATTCATATCTTCAAAGTGGAAGGAAAAGTGGTGAAAGTGATAGAGTCATGCCACGACTATAAATAAAGCGCTTGTTGGGAGGCAACCCAACATGTATATCTTTTATTTATTGATTATTTTTTTGTGTCTAGTTTTTGTTGTTTTTATTTTGCAGAGTAAGGGAAGTATGAGTACCCAAAGTTGAAGCTAAGAAGCGTGTTTGAGCTTAAGTGCGGGGTCATCCCGACCCTTAATATTCAGGATCATGTCTGAGCTAGGCCTGAGAGGGTCTCAGGGAGTATCTCTCACCCTTGTTTTAATATTTTTTTTCTATGATAATGCATCGAGGACTATGTATAATATAAGTGAGGGGTGGGAAAACCTGTCACGATCCAAACCCCGGTCGTGATGGCGCCCAACACCTTGTTAGGCAAGCCCGACCATTCGAACACTATCAACCCAAAATACAAAGCCCTTTATCAGTCATTTGAATTTAAAACATCAGTTAAGCAAAATTTCAATATTTGATAACCATAAAAGCAGCGCGGAAACCACAATAATAGCAATACATCCCCTATCAGATATGGCGTCATGAGTCAGAGCCTCTTGATACAACTGAGCAACATCCTATACATATGAAAGTCTAGATGCGAAAGTAAAAGAAAGATAAAAGGAGAAATCGGGTCCTGCAGATGCCTGACAGCAACCTCGATGACTCTGACAGATGAACTAGGCAGTAGCAACAAACTCAGCTAAGCCTCCGGGATCCCTGTATCTGCACACAAGGTGCAGGGAGTAAAGTGAGTACTCCACCTCAGTGAGTAATAGCAATAAATAACAACTGAAAGTAAGAATTCTCGTAGAAACACTACACAGTTCTATAACCAACAGTAAAGGCAGTAAACAACAGCTGAGCAGGAAAAATAGGTGAAAATCTCTCAAAAGTCAGGCAAATTACCAACACTGTTGCGGCGCGCAGCCCGATCCAATAATAGTATATACTGCTGCGGCGCGCAGCCCAATCCAATAATAATAGTCGACAGCGCTCACTGGGGGTGTGCAGACTCTGGAGGGGCTCCTACAGCCCAAGCGCTATAATACAGCGGCGTGCAGTCGGATCCATATACTATATCACTGCGCTGTGCAGTCTGATCCATATAATATACTACTGTGGCGTGCAGTCCGATCCATATAATATACTACTGCGGCGTGCAGTCTGATCCATATAATATACTACTGTGGCGTGCAGTCTGATCCATATGTGCATATGTATATACTGCTGCGGCGTGCATCCCGATCCGGTGTATATCAACTACCCTCACTATGGGGTCCTTGACCCCTCTTAGTCAATATAGAATTGGCCTCTCGGGCCCACACAGCTAAGCAAGGGTTTTCAACCCCAGGTATCCCTCGTTTAGAGTGCAAATTGCTAAGACCGGTTCAAATTATGTTTTACAGTTTAAGAATATGACTGAGAGTATGATTTCAACAGGTAAAGTGCGGTTAATTAGCTCAACATGCTCCCTAAGGGTCCTACAGATCGGCACAAGGCCCCAAACATGGCAACTAGCCTAAAATATACTGATACTAACTCAGTCTCAGTCAAAAGTACAGCAGAGTCATCAATCGGGATGGACCGAGTCCAAATCCCCAACAGTAACATCACCACGCTCATCATATAGCGCGCATCTCATCTCAACATAGCACTACATAGTGCAAATACAGGGTTTCAAACCCTCAGTACATCATTTATAACCATTACTCACCTCAAGCCGGCCGAAATGCTAGCTCGCCTTGCACTTTCCTTGCAAATCAACCTCCTCATGCATAGAATCTGGCCAAAACTACAAGGAATATGTTATGATAAGCTAATGGGACGTAACCCAATTGAAAGAACTCGAAAAACACCCAAAAACACGAAGTTGACAAAACCCGAGCCCCGGGCCCACTTCTCGAAAAAATACAAAATTTACATCATCAGAGTCCTCGTCTCTCCACGAGTCCGTACATATAAAATTTACCAAAATCGAACTTCAAATGCTCCCACAAGCCCCAAATTCTCATTTCAAAAACCCAAGCCCTAACATCCATTTTTAACCTTTAATTCCTCGAATTTCAGTGCTTAATCCATGTTTTTACACCATAACAACATAATCTAAGACCAAGAATCCATACCTGATGAATACTCTCAAAACCCTCTTCAAAATGTTGCTCTTTCACAATTCGCGAAGAAGACTTAACTTATTATTCTGCCTAGATTCCCGCTTCTGCGGTTCGAACGCCGCACCTGCGGTTACCGCTTTTGCGCCCAATCCACCGCTTTTGCGGTTCAACATAAAAGGTCCAAGACCACTTCTGCGGCAAAGTATCCGCTCCTGCGGACCCGCTTCAGTGGCCAGGATTCCGCTTCTGCGGAACCTGCCCTGAGCACCATTTCCGCTTCTGCGCTCCCATCGACCGCTTCTGCGAAACCGCACTTGCGGTCCCAAAACCGCAGGTGCGAAAATACCAGAACCTGCAACCTTAAACATGCAAAAAACATCAAAACTCTCTGTTTAACCACCCGAATTCACCTCGAGGCCTCCCGGGACCTCAACCAAAAGCACAAACATGAACTATTACCTTATTCAAACTTGCTCGAACCATCAAAACACTATCATTAACATCCAAATCATTAAATTTCACCAATTCAAAGCCTAAGTTCTTCAAGAACTTCCGAAACTCATATTCGATCAAAAACCCGACCAAACGACGTTTGAATGACCTAAAATTTTGCACACACCTCCAAAATCACCTAACGAAGCTACAGCAACTCTCGGAATTCCATTCCGACCCTCGGATCAAAATCTCACCTATCAACCGGAATTCGCCAAAATTCAATTCTGATCGCAGTCCTAAGTCACAAATCATCCCCCGAAGCTAACTGAACCACCAGAATTTGCATCCGAGCCCTCTAACTGTATAGTCAACTTTCGGTTGACTTTCCCAAAACAAGCTTCCTCCTAAGAGGCTAAGTGCCTCATTTCCAACTAAAACCAATCCAATTCTACCCGATCAAACTCAAATACTGATATTGAAACATGGTGCAACATAATATGGGGGAAACGGGGCGGTAAATCACGTGACGACGGGCCGGGTCGTCACATCCACCCCAACTAAAACAAACGCTCGTCCTTGAGCTGGTCAAGAAACATACCTGGAGTCTCAAACAAGTGAGCATATTTGCTCCGCATCTACTGCTCGGTCTCCCAAGTAGCCTCCTCCACGGGCCGACCTCTCCACTGCACCTTCACCAACGCTATATCCTTTGATCTCAATCTCCGAACCTGACGACCCAAAATAGCCACTGGCTCCACATCATAGGTCAAATCGTCATCCAACTGTACTATACTGAAGTACAACACATGAGAAGGGTCCCCAACATACTTTCGGAGCATAGACACATGAAACACCGGATGAACCCCCGACAGGCTGGGTGGCAAAGCAAGCATATAAGCCACCTCCCGAATTCTCCTAATTATCTCAAAAGGGCCAATGAACCTCGGACTCAGCTTACCTTTCTTCTCGAACTGCATGACGCCCTTCATAGGCGAAACCTTCAACAAGACCTTCTCGCCCACCATATAAGATACATCTCGGAACTTCCGGTCCGCATAACTCTTCTGACGCGATTGAGCTGTACGAAGTCTCTCCTGGATCACTTTCACCTTATCTAAGGCATCCTGGACTAACTCGGTCCCCAACAACCTAGCCTCGCCGGGCTCAAACCAACCAATTGGAGATCTACACCGTCTCCCATATAAGGCCTCATATAGCGCCATCTGAATGCTGGATTGATAGTTGTTATTGTAAGCAAACTCTGCAAGAGGCAAGAAATTAGCCCAAGAACCTCCAAAGTCAATAACACAGGCACGCGACATATTCTCCAATATATAAATGGTACGCTCGGACTGCCCACCCGTCTGAGGATGAAACGCTGTGCTCAACTCTACCTATGTACCCAACTCTCCCTAAAAAGTCCTCCAGAACTGAGAAGTAAACTGAGTACCCCTATCTGATATGATGGAAACTGGAACCCCATGCAACCATACAATCTCCCGGATAAAAATCTCTGCTAACCGCTCCGAAGAATAGGTAGTGCACATCGGGATGAAGTTCGCGGACTTGGTCAGCCGATCCACAATCACCCAAATGGAATCAACTTTCCTTGCTGTTCGAGGGAGACCACTCACAAAGTCCAAAGTAATCCTCTCCCACTTCCACTCGGGGATATCCAAGTGCTGAAGTACACCACCGGGCCTCTGGTGCTCATACTTGACCTGTTGACAGTTGAGACACTAAGCTACATAACACACAATATCCTTCTTCATTCTCCTCTACCAGTAATGCTATCTCATATCTTGGTACATCTTCGCGACACCTGGATGAATAGAATACCGCGAGCTGTGGGCCTCCTCCAATATCAACTCCCGAAGCCCATCCACATTGGGCACGCATATCCGGCCCTGCATCCTCAATACACCATCACTACCAATAGTCACATCACTGGCATCATCATGCTGAACCCTGTCCTTAAGGACAAGCAAATGTGGATCATCATACTGGCGCTCTCTAATGCGGTCATACAAGGAAGACCGAGAAACCACACAAGCCAACACCCGACTAGGCTCCGAAATATCTAGCCTCACTATCCGATTGGCCAAAGCCTGGACATCAACTACAAAGGGCCTATCCCCAACTAGAATATACGCCAAACTACCCATACTCACCGCCTTCCGGCTCAAAGCATCGGCCACTACATTGGCCTTTCCCGGATGATATAAAATGGCAATGTCATAATCCTTGAGCAACTCAAGCCACCTCCACTGCCTCAAATTAAGATCCTTATGTTTGAACAAATGCTGAAGTCTGCGATGATTGGTATACACCTCACAAGATATGCCATATAAGTAGTGCCTCCAAATCTTCAAAGCATGAACTATAGCAGCCAACTCCAAATCATGTACTGGGTAGTTCTTCTCATGGGGCTTCAGCTGACGAGAAGCATATGCAATAACTCTTCCCTCCTACATCAACACACATCCAACCCCAACTCTCGAAGTCTCACAATACACAATGTAAGAACCTGAAGCTGATGGCAATACCAACACTGGAGCCGTGGTCAAAGCTGTTTTGATCTTCTGAAAGCTCTCCTCACACTCCTTGGACCACACGAATGGAGCACCCTTCTGAGTCAACCTGGTCAAGGGCGATGCAATAGAAGAAAATCCCTGAACAAACCGTCGATAATACCCTACCAACCCAAGGAAACTATGAATCTCTGTGGTTGAGGTCGGTCTAGGCCAACTCTGCACCGCCTCTATCTTCTTCGAATCAACTTGAATACCATCGCTGGACACCACGTGCCCCAAGAATGCCACAGAACCAGGACAAAACTCACACTTGGAGAACTTTTCATAAAGCTTCTCCTCCCTCAATCTCTGCAATACTACTCTCAAATACTGAGCATGCTCCTCCTGGCTACGCAAGTACACCAGGATGTCATCAATAAACACAATCACAAATGAATCCAGATACGGCCGGAACACGCTGTTCATCAAATGCATGAATGTGTCTGGGGAATTAGTCATCCCAAAAGACATAACTAGAAACTCATAATGCCCATATATCGTCCTCAAAGCGGTCTTCATAATATCAGACTCCCTAATCTTCAGCTGGTGATAGCCTGAACGAAGGTCAATCTTCGAGAATACACTTGCTCCCTGGAGCTGATCAAACAAATCATCAATACGGGGTAGTGGATACTTATTCTTCACTGTCACCTTGTTCAGTTGTCTGTATTCAATACACATTCTCATCGTGCCATCCTTCTTTTTCACAACTAGGACCGATGCACCCCACGGTGACCCAGTAGGATGAATAAACCCCTTATCTAGGAGTTCCTGAAGCTGCTCCTTCAATTCCTTTAACTCAGTTGGTGCCATACGATAGGGAGGAATAGAGATAGACTGAGTGCCTGACTCTAGATCAATACCGAAATCAATGTCCCTGTCCGGTGGCATGCCCGGCAGGTCCGCTGGAAACACATCTAAAAAATCCCTCACAACAGGAACAAAATCAAGGCTAGGAGTCTTAGCTCCAACATCTCTCACAAAAGCCAAATACGATAGACAACCCTTCCCAACCATCCGTTGGGCCTTTAGGAAGGAAATCACCCTACTGGGGACATAGTCAGTCATGCCACGCCACTCAATCCTCGGAACACCCGACAGAGCCAATGTAACTGTCTTGGCGTGACAGTCTAGAATAGCATGGAACGGAGATAGCTAATCCATGCCCAGAATAACATCAAAATCTACCATGCTCAACAGTAACAAGTCAACTCGGGTCTTCAGACCCCCAATAGTAACAAGGCAAGACCGATACACGTGGTCCATAATAATAGTATCGCCCACCGAGGTAGATACGTGCACAGGTAAAGCAAGACACCCTCGGGTCTTACCTAAATGATCATCAATGTATGAAGATACATAGGAGTAAGTAGAACCGGGATCAAATAAAACTGAGGCATCCATGTGGCAGACTGAAATAATACCTGTGATAACAACATCCGAAGCAATAGCATCTGACCGGACCTGAAGAGCATAGAATCGAGCCTGACCACCACCCGATCGGCCTCCCCCTCTAGGGTGGCCCCTAACTGCCTAACCCTCACCCCTAACTGGCGGGGCGGGCGCTAAAGATACTGGGCTAGAAGATGAGGGCTGGCCCCTCTGCTGAGATGAACTGGATGTACGGTGGGGACACTCCCTCCGCATATGCCCGAACTCACCACACTCGTAGCAACTCCCGGGTGCTGGGAACTGGGACTGATGGGAACCCCTCACGCCAGAGTGGCTAGCTGATGCACTCGGCTGGGATGAACCCTGAACAGATAGGGCATGAGATGAACTCTACGCTGGAAGTGCACTGAGATATAGTTGACTCTGCTGAGAGCCCTGATAACCCCGACCAAAATATGGCCCACGATACTCTGAGCGAGTTGGCTGAGGAGGCCTGAATGATTGACCTCTACTCTGCTGGGACAGACTCCTAGACGGAGCACCACTGAAGCTACCAGAACCTCGAGGCCTCTTGCCCTCCCTCTCCTCTCTATCCCGATGGCGAGCCAACTCAATATCATGAGCAATATCAAGTGCATCCTCAAAGGAAATACCTAGGACTCTCTCTCGAGTTATCAAAATACGAAGGTGATAGTTAAGCCCATCCACAAACCTCTTGATCCTCTCACTGTCGGTCGGAACTATCCACGAGGCATGACGGGCTAACTCAAAAAATCTCGCCTCATACTGGGTCATAGTCATGTCTCCCTAACGAAACCACTCGAACTGCCTACGTAGATCCTCTCTCTACGACCGTGGTACCCACTTCTCCAAAAAGATAGTGGAGAACTCCTACCACGACAACGGTGTTGCACCTGCCGGCCTATGCCGCTCACATGCCTTCCACCATGTGAAGGCAGCACCAGTGAACTGAAATGCGGTAAATGCTACCCCGCTGGACTCCAAAATCCCTACCGTCCGAAGCATCCACTAACACTTGTCAAGAAACCCCTGGGCATCCTCGCCCTAAGCACCGCTGAAAACTAGAGGCTGAAGCCTGCTGAACCTCTCGAGATGACGTTGCTCATCCCCTTGCATAGCTGGGACCACAAAATCCTGAACTGGTACCACCGGCTGAGCTGGAGCTACTCCCGGTGTCTGTAAACCCTACGTCACCTGCTCGGGTGTGCGAGCAGCGGAGGTTTGACTTCCTCCCCCTGCCTGAGAAGTAGCCGCTGTAGTGGTGACTGAAACTACCTGGGCTAGGCCAGTGCAAACTGATAGAATCTGGGCCAAGGTCTCCTGGAGACCCGGAATAACAATGGGCACTGATGGTGCCTGCACAGGTGCTGCTGGAGCATGAACAACTGGAGTCTGGCCCTTAACTGGGGCAACTGGCGGGTCAACAGATGCTGCCCCTGCTACTCTGCCTCGACCACAACCACGACCGTGTCCACGGCCTCGAGGGGGTGGTACTGGTGGTCGCCCACCACGTCCAGTAGCACGTGTTCTCGCCATCTGCGAGAGAATAGAATACAGAAGTTTAGTTCTCGGATCAACACAGTCGCACGACAAGAATTTCAAGAATATGAAGTTTTTCCTAAAGGTTCTGCAGCCTCCCGAGGATAAGTACAAACATCTCCGTACCGATCCGCGACACGCTACTAAACCGGCTCATGACTCGCGAGACCTAGTAACCTAGGCTCTGATACCAACTTGTCACGACCCAAACCCAGGTCATGATGGCGCCAACACCTTGTTAGGCAAGCCCGACCATTCGAACACTCTCAACCCAAAATACAAAGCCCCTTATCAGTCATTTGAATTTAAAACATCAGTTAAGCAAAATTTCAATCTGTGATAACCATAAAAGCAGTACGGAAACCACAATAATAGATATACAGCCCCTATCAGATCTGGCGTCACAAGTCAGAGCCTTTAGATATAACTGAGCAACATCCTATACATATGAAAGTCTAGATGCGGAAGTAAAAGAAAGATAAGAGGAGAAATTGGGTCCTACGGATGCCAGGCAGCTACCTGGATGACTCCGACAGATGAACTAGGTAGCAACAACAAACTCAGCTAAGCCTCCGGGATCCCTGTATCTGCACACAAGGTGCAGGGAGTAAAGTGAGTACTCCAACTCAGTGAGTAATAGCAATAAATAACAACTGAAAGTAAGAATTCTCGTAGAAACACTACACAGTTCTATAACCAACAGTAAAGGCAGTAAACAACAGCTGAGCCGGGAAAATAGGTAAAAATCTCTCAAAAGTCCGGCGAATTACCAACACTGTTGCGGCGCGCAGCCCGATCCAATAATAGTATATACTGCTGCGGCGCGTAGCCCGATCCAATAACAATAGTCCACTGCGCTCACTGGGGGTGTGCTGACTCCGGAGGGGCTTCTACAGCCCAAGCGCTATAATACAGCGGCGTGCAGTCCGATCCATATACTATATCACTGCGGTGTGCAGTCCAATCCATATAATATACTACTGTGGAGTGCAGTTCGATCCATATAATATACTACTGCGGCGTGCAGTCTGATCCATATAATATACTACTGTGGCGTGCAGTCTGATCCATATGTGCATATGTATATACTGCTGCGGCGTGCAGCCTGATCCGGTGTAGATCATGATTTTTGAAGGGATTTTAACCTGGGTGACTTGGGTAAGTGATTCTTACTTAGTTTAGATTAAATCACATGAATCTTCACTTAAATTCATCCTTTAATTTCAGAATTTTGGTAGAAATTTGGGGAAAAGTTCTTCGACCAAGAGATTGGATTTTGACTGGGTATTTGACATCAGGTTGGGATAATTTTGATATGATTAGACTCATGAAAGTGTGAGCATTCTGAAAATGTAAATTTTACCCGATTCCGAGACGTGTGCCCTAGGGGCATTTTGGTTATTTTACCTAATTTCGCGTATTAGCTTAGAATTAAATCGTAGAATCACTTACTTGAGGTTTTATTTACAATATGCAATTGAATTGAATAGATTTGGGCCATTTAGAGTCGGGTAATCATGGAAAAAGCGTGGTTTCAGACTGAGTTTGAGTCGGTTCGAGGCAAGTGGCTTGTCTAACCTTGTGTGAGGGATCATTCCCCTTAGGATTTGTTATTGTGGAAATTGAAATGCCTCGTACGTGAGGTGATGAGAACGTACTTGATCTAATTATTAAGAATCTAGTTTTCTTTAAGTACTTCAACTGAGTTCCATCTCCTGTTTCATTTACTTGCATATTTAGCCTATTGTTAGTTTAGCAAAGTATGTTTAGTAGACTTAATTGCCTATCTGCCAATCTGCCTTAATTTTATTACGTGAAGCATGTTAGGCTAGACTTATCTGTTTACTTAGTACGAAATCTAGCTTTTGTTGAGTATTCTTGTATTGCTGCCCTGTTTTTAACTTGGGACTACGGGACGGTATCCCAGGAGCTCCCCAGTATGTTTATTTTGGGACTATAGAATTGCATTTCGTGAGACCCCCCTGCACATTTATGAGTTGGACTACGGGACTGCACCCGAAAAATTCCACTGGATATGATATTTATATTTGGGGACTACAGGACGGTATCTTGGGAGATCCCCGGTTATTATTTTGGAGCTATGCTATATTCTCTTACTGTGTTTTACTTGCCCTTATAGTAGTTGTTACTTCCCTTCATATCTTGAATTACTTATTACACTGTTTAATTCATTCTGTTAAACCTTGTATCTTATTTAACCTCAGTAGGGCCCTGACCTTCCTCGTCACAACCCAACCGAGGTTAGGCTTGGCACTTACTGAGTACCATTGTGGTGTACTCATACCCTTCCTGCGCATGTTTTTCATGTGCAGATCCAGGTGCTTCGACTCAATCCTACCACCTCTGAGGCGAGCCAGCTGCTATAGCGACTTCGAGGTATATTTGCTACGTCCGCAGACCGAGAAGTCTCTTTCTATTCCACTTGTTTAGTATTAGCCCTTCTATATTTCAGTTCTTGTTAGATATTCTGGAGTTAGAGTTGTGTAGTACTTATTAGCTTGTGATTCATAGGTTTCTGGGTCTTAGATTTATGTATTGGTCTTGAGAATTTAATATGGTGTATGCCGAGTGGCATATTTAACCACTTCTTATTTTCCTTATATCTATTTATGTTGTTTACTTCTGCAAAAGTTTGGTTTCTTTTTCGCAATTTAGCCTTACCTAGTCGTAGAGACTAGGTGCCATCGCGATAGTTCACAGAGGGCGAACCGGGGTCGTGACAAGTTTGTATCATAGCTCTAGGTTCATAGGAGTCATGAATCACAAGTCAACTTATTAGAGTCTCGCTGAACGGTACGAAGACGTATGTACTTATCTATGAGAGGCTATATAACTGTTAGGAAAACTCCATTTTGTTTGATTTCCTTATCGTGTGAGATTTTTGATATCATAATTCTAAACTTCTATCTTTTATTCTCTCACAGATGGTGACGACACGTGCTACTCGATATAACCAGGCACCCGCGCCCCCTACTAGAGCCGTCAGAGGCCGGGGCCGAGGTAGAGGCCGAGGACACGCTCGTGGTGTAGCCAGAACACCCGCATGAGCTATCGCCGAGGTACCACCAGCAATACCAGCCGGAGTCCAGAAACCTGATACGTCTGCCACTACTACTCTAGCACTCCAGGAGACTTTGGCACACTTTACGAGCATGTACACCACTTTGGCTTAGGTAGGGTTTCTTCCCCTTGTTGCAACCATATCTCAGGTTGGGGGAGGAGTATAGACTCCCGCCGCCCGCACTTCTGAGCAGCGAGTGCATGTTGAGAAGGTCCCAGAGGTTATTCCTGGACCGCCTACAGTACCAGTTTAGCACGAGGACAGGGCAACATGCTCAGAGGATGAGTACCGGAGACTTGAGAGGTTCAAGAAATATGATCCTCCTGTATTCAGCGGGTTAGCATCAGAGGATTCCTTGGGATTTCTGAAAGAGTGCTACCATATTCTGCATACTATGGGCATATTAGGATCGAGTAGGGTTTCATTCACTAGCTTCCAACTTTGAGGAGCCGCCTATCAGTGCAGGCGTGCTTATGAGTTAGGCAGTCTAGATAAGGCAGCTTCCCTGACTTGGGATCAGTTTTCAAATATGTTTACGAGGGAGTATGTCCCCCAGAGTCTTAGGGACACCTAGCGCGCGAAGTTTGAGTATTTGTGCCAGGGCACTATGACTATCTCAAAGTATGTTGTCCGTTACAATGACTTGGCTAGACATGCACCAGCCTTGGTTTCTACGGTTCGCAATAAGGTTTGCCGGTTCATTGAAGGACTTATTCCCAGTATCAGGTCTAGCATGGCTCGTGTGTTAGATATGGATATATCTTACCACCAGGTGGTGAGCATTGCTAGGAGGATTAAGGGTATGCATGCTAGGGACAGAGAGGAGAGGGAGGCCAAGAGGTCTCGAGAGTCGGGCCATTATTCCTGTGCCCATACCCCACCTGCATGTCGTCATGGTATGGGTCATATGGGTCGCCCCGTTCATTCAGCTCTTCCAGTAGCTAGTGGTATTCCAGCTCCACCTAGGCCTTAGGAGCCTTATTATGCACCTCATGTCTCTAGTGCACCTCCTGCATGGGGTGCTTCCAGTGGTCAGTCTAGCAGACCTGGCCCGAGCCAGTCACAGCCGCCACATCCTCCCAAAGCTTGTTATGAATTTGGCGACACATGCCATATGGTGAGGTATTTTCCCAGACTTAGGAGGGGTGTACCTCCACAGACTCCTCAACTACAACAAGTCCCGCAGAGCTCTCAGAATATGGTTCCAGCAACAGTTGCTACTCCACCGGCTTAACCAGCCAGAGGTGGAGGTCGGGGAAGTAGAGGTCTCCCTTGAGGGAAGGCCAGGCCAGATATTATGCTCTTCCAGGCCATACTGAGGCCGCTGCCTCCGATTCTGTCATCACTGGGACTATCTTAGTCTTCCACAGAGATGCATCGGTTTTATTCGATCCAGGCTCCACTTATTCTTATGTGTCTTCTTATTTTGCTCCGTATTTGGGTGTACCTCGGGATTCTTTGAGTTCCCGAGTTTATTTTTCTACTCCTGTATGAGATTCTCTTGTTGTAGATTGCGTTTACGGTCATGTTTGGTTATTTTTGGTGGTTTTGGGACCAGATCCAACTTATTATTGCTCAGCATAGTTGATTTTGATATTATCTTGGGCATGAACCGGTTGTGCCCCATTATGCTATTCTTGATTGTCATGCCAAAATCGTGACACTCGCCATGCCAGGTGTACCATGTATTGAGTGGAGGGGTGCTTTAGGTCACATTCCCAGTAGATTCATTTCTTTCTTTAAGGCTCAGAGTATGGTTGAGAAAGGTTGTGATGCGTACTTAGCTTATGTGAGAGATGCAAGTATGGATACTCTTTCTGTTGATTCAGTCCCGGTAGTATGGGATTTCCCTGTTGTGTTTCTGGCTGATCTTCTGGGCATGCCACCCGATAGAGACATTGATTTTGGTATTGGTCTGTTGCTGGGCACTCAGCCCATTTCTATCAATCCGTACCGTATGGCTCCTCCTGAGTTGAAGGAGTTTAAGGAGAAATTGGAGGAATTACTTGATAAGGGTTTTATTTAGTCCAGTGTATTGCCTTGGGATGCTCCTATGTTATTTGTGAATAATAATGATGGTTATATGCGCATGTGTATTTATTACCGCCAGTTGAAAAAGGTGATAGTGAAGAACCGCTATCCTTTGCCTCGTATTGATGACTATTCGACTAGTTACAGGGTGCTTGTGTGTTTTCTAAGATTGACTTGCGTCCAGGCTATCATCAGTTGAAGATTCGAGAGCCAGATATCTGGAAGACTGCCTTCAGGACTCGGTATGGTCATTACGAGTTCCTTGTTATGTCTTTTGGGCTGACTAATGCCCCAGCAGCTTTCATGCATCTGATGCATAGTGTTTTCCAGCCATATCTTGATTCTTTTTTGATCGTTTTTATTGATGACATTTTGGCGTATTTCGGGAGTCGGGGAGAGCATGAGCAGCACCTGAGGACAATGCTTCAGACCTTGAGAGAGAAGAAGTTGTATGCTAAGTTCTCAAAATTTTAGTTTTGGTTGGATTCCATGGCATTCTTGGGTCATGTGGTCTCGAGAGAGGGTATTCAGGTAGATTCGAAGAAAGTGGAGTTCATGCAGTGCTGGCCCAGACTATCCTCAGCTACAGAGATCCGTAGTTTTTTTGGCTTGGCAGGTTATTACCGTCGATTTATTCAAGAGTTTTCATCTATTGCAGCACCTATGACCAGACATACCCAGAAGGATGCTCCATTCTAGTGGACGAAAGAGTGCGAGGAGAGCTTTCAGAAGCTCAAGACAACCCTGACTACAACCCCAATTTTGGTATTGCCTATCGGTTCGGGGTCTTATACTGTTTATTATGATGCCTCGAGGGTTGGTCTTTGAGCGATATTGATGCAGGACGGTAGGGTTCATGCCTTGTGGATCTGGTGTCATTACTTGTACGGTGTGCCTTGTGAGATATATACCGATCATCGGAGTTTGTAGCATCTGTTCAAGTAGAAGGACCTTAACTTGCATCAAAGGAGATGGCTAGAGCTACGGAAGGATTATGATATCACTATCTTGTATCACCCGGGCAAGGCCAATGTGGGGGCCGAGGCTTTGATCTGCCGGGCAAAAAGTTTGGGGAGTTTGGCTTATTTACCAGCAGCAGAGAGGCATATAGTGATGAATGTTCAGTCCATAGCTAGCCAGTTTGTGAGGTTGGATCTTTCAGAGCCTAGCTGGGTTCTAGCTTGTATCGTCTCTCGGTCTTCCTTGTTTGATCGTATTCGGGAACGTCAGTTTGATAACCCTCATTTGCTTGTCCTCAAGGACAAAGTGTTGCATGGTGATACTCGAGATGTGACTATTGGTGATGATGGAGTATTGAGGATTCAGGGTCGAGTTTGTGTACCCAATGTTGATGGGCTTCGGGAGTTGATTCTAAAGGAGGCCCATAGTTTGTGATATTCCATTCATTCGAGTGTCGCAAAGATGTATCAGGATTTGAGGCAGCACTATGGGTGGAGGCGGATGAAGAAGGATATTGTTGGGTTTGTAGCTTGGTGCCTTAATTGTTAGTAAGTGACGTATGAGCACCAGAGGCCGGGTCGATTGCTTCAACACATAGAGATTCTGGAGTGAAAGTGGGAGCGGATTACCATGGACTTCGTATCTGGACTCCCGCAGACTTTGAGGAAGTTCGATGCCATTTGGGTTATTGTGGATCGATTGACCAAGTCCGCGCATTTCATCCCTGTGTGTACTACCTTTTCCTCGGAGCGGTTGGCGAAGATTTATATCCGAGAGATTGTCTGTCTGCATGGTATTCCAGTTTCCATCATTTCAGACAGAGGTAGTCAGTTCACATCGCGATTTTGGAGAGCCGTACAGCAGGAGTTGGGTACTCAGGTGGAGTGAAGCACCGCATTTCACCCTCAGACGGACGAACAATCCGAGTGCACTATTCAGATTCTTGAGGATATGCATCGTGCATGTGTGATTGAGTTTGGAGGTTCTTGGGATCAGTTCTTACCATTGGCATATTTTGCCTACTGCAACAACTATTAGTCCAGCATTCAGATGGCATCGTACGAGGCCTTATATGGTAGGCGATGTAGATCTCCGGTGAGGTCGTTTGAGTAGGTGAGACCAGATTATTGGGCACATATTTGGTTCAGGATGCTTTGGAGAGAATCAAGTTGATTCAGGAAAGACTCCGTACAGCCTAGTCCAGACAGAAGAGTTACGCAGACTAGAAGGTTCGTGATGTTTCCTATATGGTTGGAGAGCGGGTTCTCCTTCAAGTTTCGCCTATGAATGGCGTTATGGGATTTGGGAAGAAGGAGAAGTTGAGTCCGAGGTTTATTGGCCTTTTTGAGATATTGAGGCGTGTTGGGGAGGTTGGTTATGAGCTTCCCTTACCTCCCAGCTTGGCAGGAGTTCATCCGGTATTTCATGTTTTGATGCTCCGAAGGAATCACGGTGATCCGTCGCATGTGTTAGATTTCAACTCAGTCCAGTTGGAAAAGGATCTATCTTATGTTGAGGAACCAGTGGCAATATTGGACAGACACGTTAGGAAGCTGAGGTCAAAGAACGTTGCATCAGTGAAGCTTATTGGCGGGGTCAGCCGGTCGAGGAGGCGACCTGGGAGACCGAGTAGGACGTGTGCAGCCAGTACCGTCATCTATTCACTACTTCAGGTATGTCTTGGTGCTCGTTTGAGGATGAATGAATGTTTAAGTATGGGAGGATCTAACGACCCAGCCGGTCATTTTATGAATTTACGCCCCGATCCCCTATTAACTGCTTTCCCCAAATTTATTTCTGCTGTTTTGATTTGCCGGGATGTTCGGTTTTGAGTTTCAGAGATTTTTGGGACACTTAGTCCCTAAATGAGAGCTTAAGTGTTGGAAATTAACCATAGTTGGAACAGTGTGAAGACGGCATCGGAATGGAAATCTGATGGTTCTGTTAGCTCCTTGGGTGATTTTGGGGTTATGAGCGTGTTCGGATTGTATTTTTGAGGTCCGTAGCTAATTTAGGCTTGAAATGCCTAAAGTTTAATTTTGGAATTTTCCGATTTGATAGTGAGATTTTGATCTGAGGGTTGGAATGGAATTTCGAGAGTTGCAGCAGTTCTGTTATGTCATTTGGGATATGCGTGCAAAATTTCACGTCATTCGGACGAGGTTTGATAGACTTTTTGATAGGAAGTGTGTTTTTAGAGTTTTTGAAAATTTTAAGCTTGAATTTGATAAAAAAATAGGTGTTTCAATGTTGTTTGTAGCGTTCCGAAGGTTGGAACAAGTTTGAATGATATTTTAGGATTGGCTGACAGGTTTGGTTGAGGTCTCGGGGGCCTCAGGTGTGTTTCGGATGCTCAACTGGCCATTTTTGGAACTTATGGAATTGATGACCTGTTGGTATCTAGTTTCCTTCATTACGATCGTAGCCTCCCTTTCACATTTACTTAGTGTAATTCCAGAGGGGGCCCAATTTTTTCTTCGCGATCGCATGACTTGGATCGCGATCACATAGTGCTTCCCTTTCCTTCTTCACATTCGCATTTGCCCTGTCACGTTTGCATAATAGAAACATGAGCCGGTGGCTCAGTGGTCACTTTTCCCTTCGTGTTCGCGTGGATTCAACCGCGATCGCATAAGCCGACCTTTTCCTCTTACGCAATTGCGAGCATCGTGTCATGTTCGCATAGGCCATTTCAGAAGCTCTTCATTTTATCGCTGGCCTTATTTCGCGATCGGATGTACAAAATACCTGGGTAGAATTTAAAACCCAAAATCGAGCGTTTAGACCAAAACTCATGTTTTGGAATTGGTAGATCGAGAGATCATGATTTTTGAAGGGATTTTAACCTAGGCGACTTGGGTAAGTGATTGTTAGTCGATTTAGACTAAATTCCATGAATCTTCACTTAAATTCACCTTTAATTTCGGAATTTTGGTAGAAATTTGGAGAAAAGTTCTTAGACCAAGAGATTGGATTTTGACTGGGTATTTGACATCGGGTTGGGATAATTTTGATATTGTTAGACTCGTGAGAGTGTCAGGATTCTGAAAATATAAATTTTATCCGATTTCGAGACGTAGGCTCGAAGGGTGTTTTGGTTATTTTACCTAGTTTTGCATATTAGCTTAGAATTAAATCGTAGAATCAGTTACTTGGGGTGTTATTTACAATATGCAATTGAATTTAATAGATTTAGGCCATTTGGAGTCGGATACTCGTGGCAAAAATATGGTTTCAGACTGATTTTGAGCTGGTTAGAGTTAAGTGGCTTGTCTAACCTTGTGTGGGGGATGTTTCCCCATAGGAATTGTTATTGTGGTGATTGAAATCCCTCATACGTGAGGTGATGAGGGTGTACTTGAGCTAATTGTTGAAAATATGATTTTCTTTAAGTACTTTAACTATGTTCCCTCTCCTGTTTCATTTACTTGCGTATTTAGCCTGTTTTTAGTTTAGCAAAGTATGTTTAGTAGACTTAATTGCCTATTTGCCAATCTGCCTTAATTGTATTACGTGAAGCATGTTAGGCTAGACTTATCTGTTTACTTAGTACAAAATCTAGCTTTTGTTGAGTATTCTTGTGTTGCCGCCCTTTGTTTTACTTTGGGACTACGGGACGGTATCCCGGGAGCTCCCCTGTTTGTTTACTTTGGGACTATGGAATTGCGTTCTGGGAGATCCCCCTACACATTTATGAGTTGGACTATGGGACTGCACCCGAGAGATTCCACTGTATAGATATTTATATTTGGGGACTACAGGATGGTATCCTGGGAGATCCCCGGTTATTATTTTGGAGAAAAACTGTATTCTCTTACTGTGTTTTACTTGCCCTTATAGTAGTTGTTGCTGCCCTTCATATCTTGAATTACTTACTACACTGTTTAATTTATTATGTTAAACCCTGTATCGTATTTAATCTTAGTAGGGCCCTGACCTTCCCTGTCACTACCCAACCAAGGTTAGGCTTGGCACTTACTGAGTATCGCTGTAGTGTACTTATGCCCTTCCTATGCATATTTTTCATGTGCATATCCAGGTACTTCGACTCAGTCCTACAACCCCCAAGGCGAGGCGGCTGCTATAGCGACTTCGAGGTATATCTGTCGCGTCTGCAGACCGAGGAGTCTCTTTCTAATCCTGTTGTTTAGTATTAGCCCTTCTATATTTCAGTTCTTGTTAGACATTCTAGAGTTAGAGCTGTGTAGTACTTCTTAGCTTGTGATTCATGGGTTTCCGGGTCTTGGATTTATGTATTGGTCTTGAGAATTTAATATGGTGTATGCCGAGCGGCACATTTAACCACTATTTATTTTCCTTATATCTGTTTTAAGTTGTTTACTTCCGCAAATTTTGGTTTCTTTTCCACAATTTAGGCTTACCTAGTCGTAGAGACTAGGTGCCATCACGATGGTTCACGGAGGGCGAACCGGGGTCGTGACACCACGTCAGAGACTTGAGAAAGTTTTTCCAGAGTCTCCGCTTGTACAATCTTAAGCTCAACCCTGCAAAGTGTACATTTGGTGTTCCGTCTTGTAAACTATTAGGGTTCATAGTCAGTCGGTGAGGCATTGAGTTGGATTCGTTAAAGATCAAAGCTATCTAAGAATTGCTACCCCATGGAATAAGATTGAGGTGAAGAGTTTTCTCAGACGTTTAAACTACATCAAAAGGTTAATTTCTCAACTCACGACAACTTGTGAGCCCATCTTTAAGTTGTTAAAGAAGGATGTGCGGTCAAATGGACTGATGAGTGACAGGAGACATTTGATAAGATCAAGGAGTATTTGTCAAATCCACCTGTGTTGGTCTCGCCAGAACCCGGGAAACCTTTGATTCTGTATTTCAGAGTCCTGGATAATTCATTTGGTTGTGTATTTGGTCAACATGACATCACTGGTAGGAAGGAGCAAGCCATCTATTATCTCAGCAAGAAGTTCACATCCTATGAGGTTAAGTGTACTCCCCTTGAAAGGACATGATGCGCCCTGACTTGGGTAGCACAAAAGTTGAAGCATTATCTATCGTCCTACACTACTTACCTCATTTCTCGCCTGGATCCTTTAAAGTATATCTTTCAGAAGCCTATGCCCACAGGAAGACTCGCAAAGTGGCAGATTTTGGTCACAAAGTTTGACATCGTCTATGTGATTCGGATTGCGATGAAAGTCCAAGCTTTGGCTGATCACATGGTGAGAATCCGGTGGATGAAGAATATGAGCCTTTGAAGACTTACTTTCCTGATGAAGAGTTAATGCATATTGATGATGCTGAGCAGGATGAAAAGCCCAATTGGAAACTTTTCTTTGATGGGGCCGCTAACATGAAAGGTGTAGGAATAGGAGCTGTGCTCATTTCTGAAATGGGGCACCACTACCCTGTCATAATCCAGCTCTATTTTTATTGTACCAACAAAATGGCTGAGTATGAAGCGTGCATTTTGGGTTTATGGTTAGATGTGGACATGGGTGTCCAAGAAGTGCTGGTTTTGGGAGATTCAGATATTTTGCTGCACCAGATTCACGGAGAATGGGGTACTTGAGACGTGAAGATCATACCATATCGACAATATCTGCATGATCTTTGTCAGCGATTTAGATCAAAAGAGTTCAAGCATATCCCTATGATCCATAATGAGGTTGCTGACGCCTCACCAATTCTGGCGTCAATGTTACATCATCAAGATAGACTTATATTGACCCTTTGCATATTTAAGTCTGTTATCAGCATGCTTATTGTAACATGGTGGAAGAGGAACTTGATGGTGAACCTTGGTTCCACGATATCATGGAGTACGTCAAGTCGAGGGCATATCCGGTATAGGCCACAGGAGATCAAAAGAGAATAATTCGATGTTTGGAAACTGGATTTTTCTTAAGTGGAGGAGTTTTGTACAAAAGAACTCCACATCTTGGACTGCTGAGGAGCATAAATGCTAAACAAGCCACGACTATCATGACCGAAGTGTATGCAGGAGTTTGCGGACCGCACATGAGTGGGTATGTTTTGGCGAAGAAAAATCTTCTAATAGGGTATTATTGGCTCACCATGGGACGAGATTGCATCAGCTTTGTGCTCAAGTGTCATCAATTCCAGGTACATAGTGATTTTATCCATTCTCTACCGCTTGAATTGTATACAATGTCCGCACCTTGGCCCTTTGTTGCTTGGGGCATGGATGTCATTGGACCAATTGAGCCAACAGCATCGAATGGGAAAAGGTTTATTTTGGTGGCCATTGATTATTTCATAAAGTGGGTCAAAGCTGTAACTTTTAAGTCGGTGACTAAGAAAGTAGTTGTGAATTTTGTTCATTCAAATCTCATCTTCCGGTTCGGAATCACCAAGGTAATCATTACAGATAATACTGCAAATCTTAACAGCCATTTGATGAAAGAGGTATGCCAACGGTTCAAGATTATGCACCAGAGTTCCACTCCGTATCGCCCCAAGGCTAATGGAGTTATTGAGGCGGCCCACAAGAACATAAATAAGATACTTTGAAAGATGGTGCAAGGTTCTAGGCAGTGGCATAGAAGTTGCCTTTTGCTTTGCTGGGTTATCCCACTACTTTTCGCACTTTAGTAGGTGAAACTCCTTATTTGTTAGTATATGGGACTGAAGCAGTTATACCCATGGAAGTTGAAATTTCATCCCTTCGGATTATTGTTGAAGCTGAAATTGATGGCCCTGAGTGGGTCAAAACCCGATTGGAGCAATTATGTTTGATTGACGAGAAATGACTGGCGACAGTCTGTCATGCTCAGTTGTATTAGAAGAGAATGGCAAGAGCATAAACAAGAAGGTGCGTCCCCGAAAATTTGAACTGGGTCAACAAGTATTGAAACGCATCCTTCCACATCAGGTTGAAGCTAAAGGCAAGTTTGCCCTGAATTGGCAGGAGCCGTTTATTGTAATGAGAGTATTGCCCAATGGTGCTTTGTACTTAACATATAAAGAAGCTAAATGTATAGATATGGCTATCAATTTTGATGCAGTCAAAAGATATTATGTATGATTTCTTCGTTTTGTTTAATTGTGTTGTTTGTATTTGGCATGCTTTGAAGATTGGAAAGACGAAGGCATTTCGTTATGCTATCTAAACACCTTATCCTTTGTTACCCCTTTTGATCCTTATTTTTTTCTTTCATACCTCTGTTTTGAAATCAGTTGCAAAGTTCAGAAACACAGATACAAAAGAAAAATAAAGAAGAGAAAAGAGGAAAAAGAGAAGCGGAAAAGAGAAAAAGAAATTGAAAAAAAAGTAAGGAAAGCAAAAGAAATAGAAGAAAAGAGAAGAAAGAAAAAAAAAGGAAAAGAAAAAAAGAGAGAAAGGTATAAAAAGCAAAGCAATTCCTATGTCTTGAACTACGTTCGACCTGATTCCTTTTAAGGATACGTAGGCAGACTCAACATTTGGTCCCATCAAAATAAAATTCAAAATTCCCCGGGTAAAGAAACTGGGAAGAAGTTGTGGTTTCATAAAAGATCTGATTCCAAAAGTTATAATTTTGAACCCTTTTAAGCTATTTTGAGCCTTTATGATATCCTTTTTTTCTAACCCTATCCAAAAGCATACGTTATGGTCCAAAGAAAGACCTTCCAATCAATCTTTGAGAATGCCAAGTCAAGCGAGATAAAGGTATGATTCGTCAGGGGCAACACTCACTTCTACACAAGGAAAATGAGTAACTGAGAGAGTCTTATTGGTGAAAACCCTCACGGGCACCATAAGGAGATGGAAAGATGAGAGAAATTAAAATGAGAGTGTCTTATTGGTGAAAACCCTAACAGGCAATGTAAGGCAACATCGAGTTGAGAGATAAACGAATGAGAGAGGTTTGTTGGTGAAAACCCTTTAGGGCAACGCAAGCTGAACAAGGTTGGTGACTTTGCTGAGAGATTGGATTATGGAAACCCCGAGGCATAATGTATGAAGACTAAAAGGTGATTGGTTGAATGAGCTAGGATGATTAATCCAAAATGCATGATCATTGGTTCCAGCTGCCTCACTCAGATATGTCTATTTCCCTTTCTTCCTCAAATCATCCTGTTTCGAATTTTCTTCTTTATTCCTAACCCTCGAAGTCATTGCATTTCATTTTCTTTTGGGTCTACTCCTTTAAGGATTTTCCAATGTTAGCCTTGTTAAGTAAGTAAGAAAGTATTTCAAAGCTTATTACCAACTTTCAAATTGCACAAACCAAAGTGTGGCCAAAGCATACCAGAAATAGCATGATGCAAAACGGAAAATAAGGTGTTATTGGACGAATGGAAGTCCAAGTGGTCGAGTGGTTTCATGAACTCTGGGGAAATACAGAGGTTCATATTGGAAGGACAGAAATGTAAAATAGCAGGATGAGTATGGGGCAGTCAGTTCATTCAGGGTCCTATGGTTAAGGTTCAATAAGAAGGTCAAACAATTCTTTACCAGTCCGAGGCAGCTAATCGGAACAAAACATGGCAGCCGAAAGGCTACCTTCAGAAAAAATGCTGCAAACTAACCACCATATTTTCAAACTGATAAGATTTTTCTCTGATTGAAATAGGGACAGGAAATTTCGTTTGTTCCAGAGGAACACTCCGTGAGGAAAGCATGTGCCAGATAGGTTCGGCTGTCAGTTTTAAGGACCCTCCTGGATTATAGGATTTTGTAAGTTTCTAAGACCTTCATAAATAACAGAATTAGCATAAGTTATAGCTTTTGGAAATATAATTTATCTTTGAAGTTCTCACTCTTAAGAGAAGATTTAGTTTCAAATTTTCAGGGCCTTCCTGGATAACGAGATTTAGGTTTTTAATTCTCAGTGTTCTTTTAAGTATCATGATTCGATTAACACTCACAGATGTTCACAGTACCAAAATGGGGTAGAAAAGTTTCTTTTGTTTTGTCTATTTCGTCGTAATAAGGCACCCACGTGGAAAACAAGGGAATACAGTTCAAGATTCGGCAATCAGGCGCCCACGTGGAGAACAAGGGAATACAGTTCAAGTCCCGAAAATCAGGCGACCACTTGGAGAACAAGGGAAAACAGTTCAAGTCTTGGCAATCAAGCGCCCACCAGGAGAACAAGGGAATACAGTTCAAGTTATGGCAATCAGGCGCCTACCTGGAGAACAAGGGAATACAGTTCAAGTTTCGGCAATCAGGCACCCACCTGGAGAACAAGAGAATATAATTCAAGTTTCGGCAATAAGGCACCCACCTGGAGAATAAGGGAATCAGTTCAAGTTTCGGCAATCAGGCGTCCACCTTTAGAACAAGAGAATACGGTTCAAGTTTTGGCAATAAGGCGCCCACGTAGAGAACAAGGGAATAAAGTTCAAGTTTCAGCAATCAGGCACCCACCTGGAGAACAAGAGAATACAGTTCAAGTTTTGGAATTCAGGCGCCCACTTGGAGAACAAGGGAATACATTTCAAGTTTTGGTAATCAAGCATCCACCAAGAGAACAAGGGAATACAGTTCAAGTTTCAGCAATTAGGCACCGACATGCAGAACAAGGGAATATAGTTTAGGTCTCGGCAATCAGGCGACCACCTGGAGAACATGGGAATACAGTTCAAGTTTTGGCTATTAGGCGGCCATCTGGAGAACAAGGGAATACAGTTCAAGTTTTGGCAATCAGGCGCCCACCTGGAGAACAAGGGAATACAGTTCAAGTTTCGGCAATCAGGCACCTACCTGGAGAACAAAGAAATACAGTTCAAGTTTCGGCAATCAGGTGCCCACCTGGAGAACAAGGGAACACGGTTCAAGTTTTGGCAATTAGGCGCCCACCTAGAGAACAAGGGAATACAGTTCATCTTTTGGCAATCAGTTACCCACCAGAAGAATAAGGGAATACAATTCATGGTTTGGAAATCAGGCGCCAACCTGGAGAAAGAGGGAATACAGTTCACGTTTTGGCAATCAGGCAACCATCTGGAAAACAATGGAATACAGTTCAAGTTCCGGCAATCAGACGCCCACCTGGAAAACACGGGAATATAATTCAAGTATTGGAAATTAGGAGCCCACCTGGAGAACAAGGGAATAAAGTTCATGTTTCGGCAATCAGGCATCTACCTGGAGAACAAGGGAATATAGTTCAAGTTTTAGCAATCAGGCGCCCACCTGGAGAACAAGGGAATACAGTTCAAGTTTCGGCAATCAGGCACCTATATGGAGAACAAGGGAATATAGTTCAAGTTTTGGCAATCAGGTGCCCACCTGGAGAACAAGTGAATACAGTTCAAGTTTCGGCAATCAGGCCCCCACCTAGAGAAGAACGGCATACAGTTCAAGTTTCGGCAATCAGGGGCCCACCTGGAGAATAAGGGAATACAGTTAAAGGTCTCGCAATCAGGTGCTAGCCTGGAGAACAAGTGAATACAGTTTAAGTTTTGGCAATCATGCTCCCACTTAGAGAATAAGGGAATACATTTCAAGTTTTGGAAATCAGGCGCCCACTTGGTGAACATGGGAATACAGTTTAAGTTTTGGCAATCAGGCGCCCACTTGGAAAACAAGTGAATATAGTTCAAGTTTCAACAATCAGGCACCCACCTGGAGGACAAGGGAATACAGTTCAAGTTTCAGCAATGAGAAGACCACCTAGAGAACAAGGGAATATAATTCAAGGTTTGGCAATCAGGCGCCCACCTGGATTACAAGGGAATACAGTTCAAGTTTCTGCAATCAGGTGCCCACCTGATGAAAAAGGGAATACATTCAAGTTTCGGCAATCAGGCACCCACCTGGAGAACAAGGGAAGGAGCATCTTTGCATGAATTAATACTAACTCCTCAGTCAGTTGACCTTCGATTTGGGAGATTAAAGTAGAAGAACTCCGTAACGGCGAAGAGGGGCTGAAAGCCACTTGACTGTAAGGAGAGGGGTTTCGCCTCAAATCCAAATGATTTCTCTCCTTCTCTTAAGATATTTCTAGTTAGGACCTGATCGAGGGATCAATTTGCTCCAAAACATAAAGAACGACATGACAGCAATACCATAAGAGATATACTCACTGATAAGAGAGAGAGAGACAGACCTACCCAAGAGAGAGAATGTAAGAGTGACTTTCCCCTATCACTTAAAGGCCGGAAGAAAAAAATTTCCCACGACCTTATTTACCAAGCTCGGGACTAAAGGAGCATTTTTGGAATTTGAGGTATCGCGTGTAATGTAATAAGGATGAAGTCTCACTCATATAGTAATGTCACTTGCTTGCGCCCTATTTGAGACTGAGGCAGGTTTGGAACCGTGTCCTATCACCTTATCAAATCCCTAGCTCTCTTCCTTAGTGCAAGTGCCCTATTCCTACCATGGGAATATCTATCTTTCTTTTTTCTTTCATATCTATAGTTTAGGATAGAAAAGCAGACGGTCTCATATATGAAGAAAGAGATTGTTGACGTTAGTAGACTAATCTATTGTGATGACCCGACCCGTCGTCACGTGAGTTACTTCCCCATTTCCCCCTTATTGTGTTGCTTCATGTCTCAATGTCAGTATTAGAGTTGATCAGGTGTAATTGAATTAGTTTTGGTTGAAAATAAGGCACATAGCCTCTTAGAAGGAAGCTTGTATTAGAAAAGTCAATCGGAAGTTGACTATGTGGTTAGAGGGCTCGGATGTGAATTTCGGTGGTTCGGTTAGATTTGGGGGATGATTTGTGACTTATAAATGCGATTGGAATTGAATTTGGAGGCCCGGTGTAGAATGAGGCTTGAATTGGCGAAGTTGAATTTTGGCGGATTCCGTTTGGTAGGTGAGATTTTGATCCGAGAGTCGGAATGGAATTCCGAGATTGCAGTAGCTCCGTTAGGTGAATTTGGATATGTCCGCAAATTTTCAGATCATTCGGACGTCATTTGTTCGGGTTTTTGATCGAATGTGAGATTCGGAAGTTTTAGTTGAACTTAGGCTTGAATCCGTCGTGATTTGATAATTTTTGTGTTAATGATCGTGTTTTTATGATTGGAACAAGTTCGAATGAGGTAATAGATCATATCTGTGTTTTTGGGTGAGGTCCCGGGGGCCTCGGGTTGAATTCGGGTGGTTGGACGAGAGAATTTGGAGTTTGAAGTTTGCTGGTTTTGGGTTGCAGTAGGTATTCCCGCATCTGCGGAAGGGAGACCGCAGATGCATCTCCGCAGAAGCGGAAAATTCTCCGCAGGTGCGAAATTTGGTGAGTTCAGCAAGTTCTATAGAAGCGGAAATTTATTCGCAAAAGCGAGTTCGCAGAAGCGGGAAAATGGTCGCAGAAGCGAAAGGGGCGACGACTTGGAGGTTCCGCAGAAGCGGAACATTTTCTGCATACGCGAGTCCGCAGAAGCGGACTAGTAACCACAAAAGCGGTTTTGGATGATTTGAAGGGAAACCGCAGAAGCGGAAAATTTCCGCATAAGTGGAAGTCGCATAAGCGACAATTACACCGCAGAAGCGAAAATGCTGAGTGTTTAATGAAACAGTGGGTTTCGATTTTCAGAAGTTAGAAAAATATTTTGGGACTTCGGGAGAGGCAATATTTGGGCGATAATTGAGAGATATCGAAGGGATTCCATCAGGTATGAACTTGTAGCTTCAAATATTGTTGTTATGGTATAAAAACATGGATTAAACACTGATAATTCAAGGAATTTAAGGGTAAAAATGGTGGTTAGGGCTTGAAGCCTAAGAGAGACTAAATTAATGATTTGAAAGGGCTATTGAACTCCGATTCTTGTGTAATTGATATGTACAGACTCGTGGTGAGACGAGGATTCCGGAAATGTGAGTTTCGTAATTTTTCGAGAATTGGGCCCGGGGCTCGGGTTTTGCTAGTTTCGATATTTTTGTTATATTTTGATAGTTTTCGATTGGGTGTTGTCCCATTGGCATATTATGATATATTTGTACTGATTTTGTT
>MU718897.1:15650-42919 GCA_026770625.1 Nicotiana glauca | reverse complement strand
ACCTTAACCAAACCCTAGAGACCAAGCCGCCCCTAAATTCCCCGCCTCCTCCTCCGCTAACCACCACCGAAAATTGCCTCCCGGCGGTTCTGGTGCTCCAAACACCTCTAAATTAACACCCCATAATCTCCTTCCCCTCCCCTTTTTAGATCCACAAACCGTTTTCCTCAAACCATTACCAAACTGCTCAAATCTTAGATCTAAAAGTTCAACCCCAAAACCCTAAATCACCCAAACGGCCCAAAAATCACAACCCACAGTCATCTCACCCCTCTGAACCCTAAACTACAATCAATTTCTCAAAAATCCCAGTCAATTCCTTCGAATTTCAAATTAGAGATCCTCTGAACCCTAATCTTGTGTCCCTTTCCGATTTCCGATTAGAGCTTGGTCGTTTGAACCCCAAACTTTCATTAGTCGACTGTTCTTGTTAAGAACAATCGATTAATGTTAGTTCAATATTCATTTTACACTTTGGAAGCTTGGTCAAGATTCGTTAGTTGGTCCAATTTGTTCTAAAAGCAAACTACACAAAAGTTTCTGCGTTACTTTCATTGAAAATTGGTTGGAATTCTTTCCCGATTCCTCTTTTAGTAAGAACTTAAAAGCTCTTCATGGGATTTATGGTTTTCTGGATTTAAAGATGGTCTAAGGAAGATGAATATTGCTGTTGATTTGCTGCTTTGCTCATACTTCTGCTCTTGCTAAAATCCTCACTCCCTTTTGCTTTGTTTTGATATCCAGGTACTTTTTGGTCCATGAATGATATATGAAGTGCAAACATGTTTTTCCTTTGAAATATGTAGCTACAAATGTGAATATATAATGCTAAATATTGCCCTTTTAATGTTACTCACGTGTTTCTTACAAGTTCATTTAGCCTCTTTATTAGTTTTAACTTTCTGCAGTTCTTATGTAGTTAGTTTCAGGATTTTTTTGATGGCCACTTGCTTAGAGATAAATGTTATATATGATGGTCTGATTAATTCATTGTTATGAAACATATAGAACTTAAAATTAGTATAAGGTTCTGATAGATTATTTATGCTAAAATATGCAGGCTCTTGAATCGTGTATGCTTGAAAGAGAGTATTTAGCATTTCTTATATTTTCAGAACTTCAGCTTTGTTTGAACAATGGTATATATAATTGTATGATTAAGGATTAATTTTATGAACCCAGTCTCATGTTGTTAGCATTAATAGTAACGTAGTGATTTAAAGATTTATAATATGGCTGTTTAGGTGTTGTGATTTTCAGAACTTGCATATTATGTTGTTGCATGTGAATTATAGTTAGTTGGGCCTCATTAGGGCCTTAGTGTTTGAAATATTCTTGCCAAAATGTTTGGGGTTCAGGGTTGGCCCAAATGGAGCTTCCTAGATCGAGGTCGGGTTCACTTGGCTCTAATTATCTCCCTTTCTTCATTTGGGCTCAATCTCTAGCCCAACCTTCATCAGTCTGTATTTTCCCAAAATAGCTTATTTTGAATAGTGCAGAACTGGGCGTGGATCTATTGGCCCACTTGAAAATAATTGACCGTCTGCCTGGCTTCACCTCTGGGCTCGATTTGGAGCCAGTTTTCTTTCAAACATTTTTGGGTTTATTTCAAACCAGGATCTGCTTAAATAATTAAAGGCCCAGAACATGTACACCAAATTGTTTTATAAATAATAGTTATATATGGGGTTCAAACCATTTGTAAATAAGAACATCCTTATGCCTAATTAAGTATAATTCTTAAAAATGGATTGAGGCGTGCCATCCATAATTAGATCACCTATGGCCCTCATATATATTATAACTTAGATATTTAAAAAATGAATGTCCGTAGCTTGCTTTAGGCACATTTAATATATCGTTGGGATTGTGGACACGTTCGCATGATATAATTACGATTTTAAAAATAAAATCGGAGTATGTATTCGCGTAACTTCGACTAAACTTTCTTAATAATAATAAAACATTATTAATCGTGCATACGTTCACGTGGCAATATTTTGACGCGCCAGGAGAATGGGTACATGTGCGCGCGACCTGTTTTAAGATAATTTTTTAATTCAAAGGCCAAATGCACGTAGGTTCAAAAGTGAGTAGTTAGACGATTTGATTTAGCCAAGTATGATCAAAGCGACCGTGCTAGAACCACGAAACCTCTGAATACCTAACATTTTCTTCCGGGGTAACATAATTTCTTACCCGGATTTCTGTATTTCTGGACTATAAAACAGAGTTGAATCTTCCTCGGAATATTAAACTGGTGACTTGGGACACTATAAACTATCCCAAGTAACGACTATGAATTTGATATAAATAATTCCGTTTCGATTGTCACTTAAATTGGAAAAACTCCCCTATACCCCTTTCGGGATAGAAAAAGAAGGTGTGACACGCAGTGGCAGACACTGGATTTTTAGCAAGCTGGTTCAACATGCCAAGAAGTAAATGTACAAAGAACTTGGCAAAATAGTTTTTTTTTAATAAAAACTGAAATACATTATAAAAATCATTTAGGATAAAAATGACGCTTTAAGATTGAAAAATCTCTTTGAGGAAATAAATGATTTCAGGGTTGGTAAGGACCTTTTCGAAGGTATTCTCTTCTAATCTCATCACGTTAACTTGAATAATAGTTCCTAATTATATTCTTTCTTTTGGATCAATTTTTAAAAATTTCAAATCTACTCCTTGCCTTTGCTTTTAGAGGAATCAAGTTGTTCTTCCAATTGTTTCAAAATTTCTTCTACGAGAGGAGCAAACGTGAGAGGATAAACTTGATTGTGGCAATTTGATAGATTGGAGAGTAAAATCTCTTTATCAAATTTTAAATTGGATAATCATATTTAAATTTGAATTACAACAATAATTGAATAAATATGTTTAAACTTTAATTTAAACTAGTATCACCAAATATAGAATCAAATTAACTGACATCATGATAATTTCATTTTAATTAAACTGAAAAATAGATTAATTAGCAAAAAGACAATTTAAGTCACTAAAAATATTATGTAAACACAAATTAACAGGAAGTTGAGAACAAAAGTAAATGGAATTGAATTTCTAATGGCTCAACATAAGCTAATTAACTAAAAAAGCAATCAATTCATTTACTGAAAGTCTCGAACTGTAGAAAATAATAATTCTAATTCAACAATGAAAATCTAATCACAGACTAATTAAGCAAAAGAAATTTACAGTGTAGTTCTCTTTCTCCAAATTGCATATATATATATATATATATATATATATATATATATATACACACACATACTTTCCTACTTAGAAAAAAAAAATTGCATTGTTGCATGAAAACAGTATTAGTACACGTATGTTCCTGTGTGATTTCGAACTCAAGACCTTCTAATAACTTTGAATCCAATATACAAGTGGTCTTGACACTTAGTTTGAGTTAAGTGGGTTCAAACTTTATTTATGACACAATATTTTCGAAGAAAGCTAAGATATACATATATATACAATGTTATTTTCTGACGAAGCTGGCTCATATGACCTCCCTTGACCCCATGTGGGTCTGAACCTGTGGGTGAGTAACACCCTATGGGACTTTCGTCCCACTAATATGCCTCAGTGTTTGACATGCTTCGCCCCAGGGAGCCTTTTAAATCATTGCGAAAGACCATACTAGGATGCCATAGGCCACAAAACTATAATTTTGCTTACGCAGCGACTGATATTAATTCTAAAGTGGAACCTCAAACCGAATTGGAACGAACTACGAAGTTGGATCTTTACTCCCATGAAATTTCTTAAGTTTACATAGTGCAAAGAATGTTGAATGTTGGTCTTGCTAATTCCTTAAAACTATTTTTAGAGCAGTTGCTTCTTTAGGGTTATAGTTTCTATTTTGATGTTATTTGGCCCTGAGATATCTTCCTTGGTTTGTGTGAGACACTGAGTGGTACTTAATCACATTGTTACCCTAAACACTTTTATTGCAAATAGAAAAGGCGCCATTGTTCCACACATAGTTTTTCTTTGAAATATTACATTGTAGCACCAAAATCGTTATGTTCCGGATTTCGTTGCTGAGAGAAAAGATGTTACTCTGAATTTCTGAATTTCTGCTTTAGGGACGTACTGATAAAGGAAAGTGAGTCTTTTTATTAATGTAGATAATTACTCGTGTTAAAAAAATAAGGGGATGAAATGAAATGGCTTCGATTGTGTAATCACTGTCCTTAAGCTATTGAGATGTACATACGCATGCTGTGCAAATATTGTATATCTAATTATTCCATATGGGAGTTAGTTATTCCATATGACAGTTAGTGTTAGAGGTAGTTATTAGTTAGTGATTAGTGGGCCATCTTATTGCCACCTGGATAAGCATAGTTTTCTTTTTTCCGTGCTTCTTATAAATAGATATTGTACAGATACTACGTACACAATTTGAGTGGACTAAGCATTTCGATACTTTTCTAGAATCTTCTCTGCCCTGCTCCATGGCTCTCACTCGAGCAGTGGTTGAAATTGTTCTATCCCAGTTTTGAGATAGTATCTAAGCTTAGGCTCCAATTCTCGATCCAAGTCGGCGTCAATTTTGCGTAGTATAGTTCTTCTCAAACCTGTTTCTCTTTGATTTTCATCTACTCTCTATTCGATTAAGGCCTCTTAGATCGCACCCAAATTTTGTGGGAATCTCTCTGAAATTGAGGTTTTTAACGACTGAATTTTCAATTAGAACCTTCATTTTTAGTATTCTCGGCTGCTTGAATAATGGCCGAAGAAGAAAAAGTGTAGGATTCAACTAGCACCTCGCTGAGCTCGACTAGTCCTCTCTATATTCATCCATCGGAGAATGCAGTAACTACTTTAGTACCGATCCCTTTTGATGGATCTGGGTTCAAATCGTGGAGAAAAGGTGTATTAGGAGCTTTGTATGTAAACAATAAGGTAGGATTCATTAATGAGAAATGTAAAAAGTAGGATGTAAAGGATCATCTCTTCAATTAGTTGGAACGATGTGATGACATGGTGACCTCGTGGATACTGAATTCATTATCTAAAGATCTAGCCGATAGCCTATAGAATGTCAATGATGCAAAAGAGCTCTGCCAAGAGTTAGAAGATATGTATGATTAGACGAATGGAGCAAAATTATATCAATTACAAAAGGAGATCATCGACTTAAGCCAAGGGACACTCGATATCACTAGATATTGTCGAGGCCCCCTTTTCCCTTTTAAAGGCGAAATCAGGTTTACGACATTTGGGCGGACAACTCATTGTCTTTTAGGAATTGGGTTTGGAATTTGAAGAGTCACCACCTAATGATTAAGTGCACTAGGAAACTAAAAAGGGTTTTGAGTTGAAAAACCAGAGTTTGGATAAGGGCTAGAAATTATCTCGGGGGGGAGGTGTTAGGCACCTCCCTAGATCCAATAGTGTGGTTCCCGACCATGCTACAATTGTGATTTTAAAGTAAATAAGCATATGAGACAATTCCACATAAAGACCTTAAGTAGATATATATAATGTTTACTAAACATGCTGAAATTAGGGACTAGGTGATTTCCTAGTTACTTGAAAGAATGTCTAAGTGCAAAAAATGAATATAAATAATCAAACACGGTAATGCATGAGCAGAAAAAAAAAATTTTAGAATAAGATGGCAGTGCACAAATTAAAAGGGATATTTTAATGACTGAAACAAAATGCATAATTTTTTAAAGAACTGAAAATTGACAATCTAAAATATTTACATAAAGGGAAGGGGGTCCTAGGTTTGTAAATACATGGATCATCCACACAACACTGATAGCCAATCAAATGCATGGTGTTATCGCGTGATCATCATCTCCATGTCTCCCCTTCCCACCCCGTTAAGGTATTAAAGCATGGGATGATATCTTTACTTATTGCATGCTATTACGTGCCCCAATCCTATCAGTCTCGGAGGCACTGAGACTACTAATCCTAAAGAGGAGGGAGTTGGGGCTTTTCAGAAGTTCAAAAGGATAAAAAGCTAGGCGACAGGCAATAACAAATAGCATATAAAAGGGAAACACATAGCAATTAAGGCTCAAGTAGGCCTCCTTATTCAAAGTAGCAAATTATTTAGCATGGCTTACAAATACTGATTAGGTCTTTAATTAAGCAAAGTGTAGGACTGGCTGAGTTATCACATATTTTCCAGATGAGGAGTCCGAATTAGCCTTGACTAGATGTAGTTATCAAAACTGATACAGTTAATCAATTACCTACTGGCTTGCATAGGTGAAACTTATAGGCAGGATATCTAACAATGTAGGCATGCAGAAATACCGAAAGACCTGTAGGCAAGCTTTCTAAATGCTGAAATGCAGAATTGTAAAAGGTCCTATAGGTAGATTTTCTAAATGAAAAAAAAATGTAGAGATTATGCAGTCCTATAGGCAGGTTTTCTATATGAAATATATGTAGAATCTAAAATAGTATTTTTATGAAAATGTAGGATCTAAGGCAGGATCTCTATATGAAAAGCATTGGAAAACGCAGAACTTGACATGATTTGCTGAAAGTAATACCTAATGAGCATGATATCTACCATTGTGAATACAATAATAACCCTCCCCCCATTTTTACTATATACACCATAGTTATTACAAATTATTAGAACTTGAATGAATCATAAAGATAGAGAAAGTGAAACTTACATCAGAACATTCTAACTACATCTAATCAGCCTAATTCCGACTCAAAGTACAATAATATGAGATAAACCAACTTCTAGGATCAGATTTCCAAAAGACCTTCTCATATTTGAGGTGTGTCAGAGTTCCCAAGAGCCTCAAAGGGACTCAGGGGAGTGCTTACACCCCAAACACATTTCAGAATCAAGAACATAGTGCAGTGTGGGAATGCCAACTCTCAGATGTCCAAGTTCAGAGGGAGCTCAAGGTCCCAAGGCAAGGCTCAAAAGAGAGGGGAAGAACTTAAGATTCTAGGAATAAGTGTAAGTGCACAAGGGGAAGGGATTCAGGGAGAGACAGGGCAAGCTAGTGGTCATGCCAGCTATTGTGATGCTGGCACACCCCTGACCAGCCTGTTAGTCAAGCATTGAGAGTTAGGATCCATTGTGGATCAAGTCAAGGCCTGAGAAGTAATGAGGATACTGTCAGGCCAAAAGCTTAGCTCAGCACATAGAAGGGAATAGGGGTAGAGGATTCATAACAGAAATGGAAGCAAAGAAATGAGATATGAAGCACAAATTACAGCATATAAACAGTAAAGTAAACAAGAAATCTGAAACTGTAAAGTAAACACATAGGGGATGCGGTAGAAAATTTAAATAAAGGACATACTATTTTCACAAAATAAGTAAGCAAAAATAGCCTTGAAAGAAAAAAATTGCAAACATCGGTTCCAAAAGATCTCAAGCAAAGAAGTATTAGAGTTTGAATTGCAAGAAAAAAGTGAGCTCAGTGTGGAGTTGGTGTATTTTCATGTGTTTTTGATTTCTGAGAATTGATTGATGATAGAAAGAGGGAGGACTAGGTCCTTATATAGTTTTGAAAATGAGTAAGGCATGCAAAGAGTGCACAAGCATAGAAATCGATCAATTAGTATCAATTAAGACAACTAGACTCCTTTAATTAGGCGGTCTAGGTCAAACGGCTAATTGAGATGGAATAAGGAGGGAACATCGGTTTACTAGAGCTTTATTAAGGTAAGGAAACCAAATAATGCACAAATATGGTCAATACATAGTTGGTAACTAAGGAAAGATGGAATAGTAGTGTTCTTTATAAAGTAAAAATAATGTATCAGTTTGAAAATCAGTCAAAAGGATCCCGGATCCAATTTTAATCACAAAGAACCTAAGGTAAATAAGGAAAGAGTAATTCAAATGTGGCACAGAATCACAGAAGAGATACACAAGACCAAGTATTTAAGGAAAACATCACAAGCCTTGGATTTTTAAACAAAAAGATCACAATAAACAGCTAGTAGAGTAAAAGAGATTCAATCGAAAGAAATCAGTGATGAATCACTAGCATGATTAAAGGGATTTCAAAATCAATCCTGGGTGAAATCTTTGAAAGGGAAGTTTTCCCTCATACATAAAGCATACAACTCAAACAAATAAAAGCATAACAATGAAAATTTCAGAATCACGGGCAAGTAGGATTCCGAATTCAGTTCCATGCTCACAGTGAGTCTGGAAACCTAGGGCTCCAAAGTGAAAGCCTAGTGGCATCCACCCAAAGAAAACCCCCTAAACTTTAGGGTTTCAAATAGAATCAGGGGTGAGAAATCATTAAAAGTCATTGAGAGAGGCCGACATACACAAATAGAAGCAAGAGAAACTACGAGTTTTAAGACAAAAAGTAGGCAAGAACATGATGAGTAGGATTATCAATGAAACTTAGTAAAGTGAAACAAAATCAAAGCATGAACTTAAACATACATAGCAAAGAGTGAGAAGCAACGACCTAAGTTAGCACGTGAACAAAGAACAGAAAAGAATCCTGCAAAATCAGGAAAGAAATAAGAGAACAATCTTGAGCATAATAAGAAATAAACAAGCGAGCATAAATACACATAGGAAAGAGCAAAAGAGTTAGAAAACATTTAGAAGCTTTTCCAGAAACCTTAAAAATCGGATTTGAACTCTTTTGAGAAAGAAAATTTGGGGAAAACCCTTTAAAATGTCAAGTAAGGACTAAGCATGTCATAGATCTAAAAGAAATGAAGGAGTATAGAACCTTAGAAGGCTTAAAAATGCCAGAGAAGACCCTAAAATGAGAAGGTCTTAAGGAAAGTTGGATCCCGAGTCGAAGAGACTCATATTGCCTTGAACATGCCAGAAAATGGCAGTAGAGGCCATAGATCTTGCAGATATGAGATGGATCTAAAGGAAACCATGGAAGTCCGGCCTCCAAGCTTCGAGTAACTCAAGCTAATGGTGAGGGAGAGGGAGCACAGGCCATCCATGGCCAGGATTGCCATGGACTCCAGCGGAAATAAAACGGAGATCGGTGGAGTAGGGTTAGGGTTTCGAAGGGCTAGAGAGGTTTTGGGAGACGACGAGAGCTTAGAGGCGGCGTCTTTGTGCAAATGAGTTAGGGCTAGAGGGGTTAGGGGATTTAAAAAGGAAAGGGCAAATCAGCGCCGTTGATCAAAATGATCAACGACCAGGATTAAAAGAAAATCCGAATGGGTCTGAAAACGGGTTAAGGTCAAGTTTAAAATTAGAAATTAAGTCGTTTAACTGGGTGGAATTGGGGCTACAATTGAAAAAGAAATGGCTATCTGTTAAATAGCCAATTTTTCCTTTTCTATTTTATAAAAAATAGTTAAAATTATTTTAAATCAAATTGAAAGTACTGAACTAATTAACAATATGTAAATATTAATCTAAAAATACTAGGAATAATTTTATAATTGTAAAATGCTGCTAATCGTAAAATAGGCTATAATTGCATTTATATGCCATTTAACTTTGAATATGCCAAATAAATTTATAAAAATATGCCAAAAATTACCTTAATTATATTTTGGTGTAAATATGAGAATATAAATAAACTATTCCCAAAATGATAATCCTGGGAGCAATTGTTGGATTTTGTACTGCTAGAAATAGACAATAAATTGCTTTTAAAAAATCTTAATAATTAGGAAAAAATATCAAAACTCTTGGGAATGCTTATATATGAATACACATGCTATTTTGAAAGCATTTTGAGTGTAAAAAATACATAGGGAAAAATTGGGTATCAACAGCTGCCCCTCTTTACCTGGGAAGGATGAAAAAGATGTCGGGTAAAGATATGATGGCCAATTTTGATCAAAGGAAACGATTTGAAAATCATGACTGAGCTCTGGTTCCTGAGCTGCCTACATATTCCTTGCCTTACAGGAATTAGGCCATATGTAGTTCAGGGTCCATTGGCAAACTATGCTGATGGAGATTTTGAAAAACGGATGTGATGGATGGTCATAGTCTGGCAGGCTGCGGGAACTGGAGCGGTATCACTCCTGCTGAGACGGCCATTTCTAGCTAGTGTACCTGCAAGTGAGTAATACCAACATATATTTTGCATAAATTTAAGCGTTATGCAAGTACCCATTGGACCATGAGTGTTGCCTTTGGACAGTTAGGATGATGTCCTCAGACCATGATGTCCTAGGCCATGAAGCGTAATAAAGGATTCGCAGGCTATGAAATAATGCTCTCGGGCTGTGTGAATGATGCCTCCGAACGATGATGCCTTTGAATAATGATATGCAAGAGATAAAATAGGGTCCTCAGGCCATGGCATGGCGTTCTCGGGCTATGAAAATGGTGCCTCTGAACAATGACGCCTTTGGATAATTTGGCGATCTTTCAGCCCATGAAATGCGAAAGGTGGTGATCTTTTAACCCATGAAATGCAAAAGGTGGCGATCTTTCAGCCGATACAGAAATGTAAGTAAAGGGTGGAGATCTTTCAGCCAGCACAAGATGTAAAAAGGGTGGCGATATTTTAGCCATGCAGATCTAAGTAAAAGTGGCGATATTTCAATCATGCAAGAAATGTAAAAAAAATGGCGATCTTTCAACCGATGTAGAATTTAAATGAAGTGGCGATATTTCATCCATGCAAGAAATAAAATGACGATCTTTCAGCCAGGCAACATCGCAGTAGAGCTTAACCTCGGAAGGTAGAATAGTAGCCTTATGCAATGCAGAGAAATGCAAATGGAGATAGAGCTTAATCTCGGAAGGCAGAATGGTAGCCTTATGCAATGCAAGAAATGCAAATGGAGATAGAGCTTAGTCTAGGAAGGCAGAATGGTAGCCTTATGCAATGCAAGAAATGCAAATGGAGGTGAAGCTTAACATCGGAAGGCAAAATGGTAGCCTTATGCAATGCAGAGAAATGCAGATGGAGACAATGCTTAGTCTCGGAAGGCAGAAAAGTAGCCTTATGCAATGCAGAGAAATGCAGGTGGAGACAATGGTTAGTCTCAGAAGGCAGAAAGTATGCAATGCAGAGAAATGCAGGTGGAGACAATGCTTAGTCTCGGAAGGCAGAAAGGTAGCCTTATGCAATGCAAGAAGTTTAAAAAGCAAGTAGTAGTAATATCTCTTAGCTGATAGTTTTATAGCTGATGGCTATATTGCTATATTGTGGCTGCTGGGGTTAGCGTGTGCGGATAGCACTTGTAAGTAAGTGGTGATTTTGAGAGTTGTGTTCCTGGAAAAGTATGAGTATGTAATCGTATCTGATGATTTTATGTCTTGGGTGCCTGCATCCAAAGAAAAACCGTGAGTTTTGTAAAAGGGGGAAGGTTAGTTCGTCTTCCTGTGGACTTCGCTTGTCCTGCTTGGGCTCCTGCTTTTATTGGGGCAACATCGCTAAACAAAGCAATTTTGATAGTAGTCATGCATGATTTGGTAAGAGTGTAACGTAAAGACATAGAAATAGTTTTTCTTTTAGATGAATTGACGACTGCGACGCACTTCAAGACATTGCAACCTCTCTCGCTACGGAATTTTGCGGGTCGTACTCAAAATTCTTCCCCAGTTTACTGGGCTGGTGCTTCTGACGGCTGCGTGTTGGTGAATGGCTGAAGATCAACTTTAGAATTTTGAGGGTCCTCCTCAAAATTCTGCCCCAGTTTCCAATAGCGGGGGGAAATAAATTTTTTATTGAATTGTGACCGAACCTATAGGGCTACCTACGTATCCCCTCTTAAAGGGGAATCAAGTCAGGCATAGTTCAAATTAGATCATAAAGAAATCATAATGGTTACACATAGTATTGTTTCACTGCATCTGAATTGATCGGCTTTGGCCTAACTTCTCCGTCCATTTCTGTAAGCATGAGGGCTCCTTCGGTTAGGACCCGGTGAACCATGTACGAACCTTGCCAGTTGGGAGAGAATTTTCCTTTGGCTTCGTCTTGATACGGGAATACTTTCTTCAACACCCGCTGTCCTGGTGTAAACTGTCTCGGCTTGACTCTTTTGTTGAAGGCTCTGGACATTCTGTTCTGATGCAATTGACCATGGAAAACTACGTTCATCCCTTTTTCCACCTATAAGAGCTAGATGCTCGTAGCGATTGATGACCATGGAAAACATATGGAATTGCTCCGGTTGATGTGCGAACTATGGTGTGGTAGCCCAATAAAGCTAATGATAGCTTCTCGTGCCACTGCTTATGCTTTTCTATCATTTTCCTCAGTATCTTCTTGATATTCTTGTTGGCCGCTTTTACAGCTCCATTCATCTGAGATCAGTAGGCTGTAGAATTCTTGTGTTTAATTTTAAATGTTTCGCACATTGCTTTCATCAGGTCACTGTTGAGATTGGAACTATTATCAATAATGATTGACTCTGGGATGCCGAACCGACAAACGATACGGTCGCGGACAAAGTCTGCCACAACTTTCTTGGTCACTGCCTTATATGATGCTGCTTTAACCTATTTGGTGAAATAATCAATTGCCACTAGAATGAACCTATGTCTGTTTGATGCGGCAGGCTCAATAGTTCCGATGACATCCATTCCCCAAGCGGCGAACGTCCATGGCAAACTTGTTGCATTAAGCTCATTAGGAGGCACCTTTATCATATTTGCATGTATCTGATAGCGAAGGCATTTTCGAACATACTGGATGCAGTTTGTTTCCATAGTCATCCAAAAATATCCAGCTCGGAGTATTTTCTTAGCTAAGATAAAACTATTCATATGCGGGTCACATGTCCCTGCATGAACCTCTTCCAACAACCTGGATTCTTCCTGTCGACACCCCCTTTTTCCTCGCGGAATCGGGTTCACGACATTCGGGAAGAAAACTCTTATCCCGTTTAGGAATTGGGTTTTTGGAGTTTGGAGAGTCGCCACCTAATTATTATAGTGCGTTAGGACACTTTTAGAACAATTAAAGATGCAGACCAGAGTTTTGGGTAAGGGCTTGAAATTATCTCGAGGGGAAGGTGTTAGACACCCCTCAAGATCCACTAGTGTGGTTCCTGACCATGCTACAATTGTGACTTTAAATGCAAATGTGAATAAACTAACAAGTATAATAGGAAGCACAAAAAGGTTAAAAGAAGTGCTGAAATTCAGGAAAGGAGCAGTTTAGTTGTAAAAGAAATGTGCAAGTAGAGGGAAGAAGTCAAGAAATTAGTGCAAGCAAACCAAAAAATCGTGTGAGAAACAGAAATTGAAAGTGCAGCAGCTTTTAAAGTTAAAAAAATTGTTAAACAAATAAAAGGAGAGGGGAGTCCTAGGTTTATACATTACATGGATCATTCGCACCACACTGGTACCCAATTGTACACATAGTGTTATCGTGTAATCATCATCTCCATGTCTACCCTTCCCACCCGGTTAAGGTATTAAAGCGCGGAACAGTATGGTTTTTTTATCACATGCTAATACCCGTCCCAATCCTATTAGTCCTGGGGTATTAGGACTTTTAATCCTAAAAGGAAAGAAAGGGATGGAGGCCTTTGTGGAGTTTAAAGGATAAAATTCTAGCTCGACATTCAAAACAAGTATCAAATAAAGGGAAGAATAAACAAGCAAATAAGGCTCAAACAAATCCCCAGAAATCAAATAATCATGTAGTTTATCATGCCTTGACAAATACTGATTTGGTCTTAGATTAAAATTAAGCAGTGAGCAGACTGGTTCAACACATATATTTAGACAGAAAGTCTGCATTAGGAAACTCGGATACAGTTGTCAGAGATTTAGGCACTGAATTAATCGCGAATTTGATTTAAGAAAGTACTGATTTTAGAAGATGATTATGCAGAAAGGTTTTGAAGAAAAAGGGTATGCTGCAGCGTTTAAAGACTAGTTCAAAAAGGGAAAACAAACTTCCTAATAGTTGTTAAACACAAAAAAAAAATGTTTTGAAAATTCCAAAAGGGACAGAGTTATTTAAAGAAAAGAGTGAGTTGTAGAACTGATTTAAAACGATGAGTTCGAACGACAGGAATTGAGTTGGAAAACATATTTGGGCAGAATATTAGAAAGCAGCAGTTTCAGAAAAGATATGCCAGTTAAAGAAATAGATTTTTAGGAAAAAGTACACGCTGATTTGAAACAAGTTTTATTAGAGACTACGTTTTGGAAAACATGTACTGACTTAGGCGTGTAAGAAATGACTAATCAATTGCTACTGCTGTTAAACAGGCTAAGTGAGTTTGATTCAAAAGAATCTCCTATGGACGTGATATCTACAAGTTATTGATTACCGAACCTGTTAATAAACTTGTGGACGGATGCTTGTTTATTAATCCTAAAGTTTGCCAAATGTCATGTGTATGCACATCTTATAGGCATGATATCTATAAATTTGCAGAAAATTAACTCCTATAGGCAGGATTTCTATATGCATAATTGCAGACAGTGAGCGTTAAGTCCTATAGACAAGCTTTCTATGTGATTAAAACTGTCTTATAGGCAGGATCTCTAGATGGTTAAATAATAAAGTCCTAAGATCATGATTTCTACAATTTTGATGCAAGAAAGTAAAGACCCCTCCCACATCCCTTTACTATACTCCCCGAGTTTATACAAGTTATTACAAACCAGGAATATAGAAAAATACATCAGAAGCTAACAGTAAGATCCGACCAGCCTAATTCAACCTTAATGTCAAATAATATGCAATTGAGCCACTTCCAGGATCTAGATTTCCAAAGCCTTTTCTTTATCCAGGGTGTTTCAAAGTTCCAAGGAATCTCAGGGATTCCCGGCATTGCTTACACCCAAGATACCATTAGAATAAAAATAGTGCAGTGAAGAAGAGCCAGCTCTCAGGCATCCAAGTTCAAAGGGACCTCAAGGGGTCCCAAAGCATGGCTTGCAAGAGAGGGGCAGAATTTAATAGCTAAGAGTAAGTGCAAAGTGAAAGGGGGATTGGGGAGCCATGACAGGTGGTGGTAATACCTAGCCACATAGTAGGCTGGCACACCCCTGTCACCTGCTTGGTCAAACACATTACGAGCAAACCCTTGAAGGTCAGAGCAGGGTTTGGACAGTGATTAGGACACTGCCAAACCAAGTCTAAAGCTCAAAAACACATAAAAGGGAAAGGTAATGGGAACTGACTGAGTTTGGGATTCAAAGAATCCAATCCAGAATCATGGATAACAATATTAGAATGTTGTCATGCCCTGAACAATAACTCACATAAAAGGGGTATTAGGGTTTGGGATTCATAAAGTATCAAATTCATGACAAGCAACTGACAGGGTGCATACATAATTTAAATACTGAATTACAAAGGAAAGGGGGAACATGTTACAATATGCTAGAAACAAATATCAACTAAAAGAATTGGACAGAAGTGGGCAGAAGTAAACACATTATGGTGGAAGCATGTAAACTAACTGAGACATACCAGTAGAAAAGCAAAAGAGTACACGAGAAAGCAGAGCAAACAAGTCCACAACAGCACAAGTAAAAGACAGAGAGTTTTTAAGTGAGAGTGACTTGTGAACTCAGATTGCGTTCTGTGTTCGTGTGTGTTCAAAGAGAAGGGAGGAGAGTATTTATAGTTTGAAATCAGGCAGGGAACAAGGTAAAAAATAACCATGCATCAATTAGAATCAATCAGTAGCAGAAAATCCCTTTAATTGAGGAATTTAAATCTGAACGGTAAAGGGCAAGAGTTATTTAAGGAAGGAGATCAAGTAAACATATTGTGCATAGCATACAATTAAGGGGTTTAAATTAAGGAAAGAATTTTTAAAACACATGGTCAGCTTAAATAAGGCAAGAACACGGTAAATCAATTAACATATAGTAAATCAGGAAATCAAGGATTCAAAAATCAACAACGAACCTAGCCAGAAATAGGGGAGTCGAAAGGCTAAAGAAAGTTCTCAAATCAGTCAAGGAAAGAATCAATAAACCTTACACAAGGAAGCCTGAAATTAGTCTAAGATCGAAAGTTATTTTGGAGGGACAACCAGCATACATAAAGAGTGCACAACATCAAACATGTGAGGTTAAATCATGGCAAAGAGAAACAGTAGTGTTAATGAAACATGATAGTCAAAAAAAGAGAATCAAAAGCATGCTAATGAGTGAAGCAAACGACCCTTCTAGGGAGTATAGTTTATTCCAAAGATTGCTAGAAAGCCAAAATCTCAAAATGAATAGCAGATAAACAAGAAAGACTTTGAATCTAGTCAAGCAACTTCAAACAGACGAAGCAGTTTTCAGAAGCTCGAACAGGTCCAAAGAATTAGGGCTTTGATGTCAAACACATTTAGAGATGATAAACAAACAGATCACGTAGCAAATAACCTCAGGACTCGACTAAACCCCAAATTTAGGGCTTTTGCCATCAATCGAGTGTAGAGGTGAAAGACACGTAATCAAGCAAACATTATCACGAAAGCATTCAGAAACCTCAAAAGAAACTAAGATTCTTGACATGCTAATTCTAAAAGACATAGAGACACAGTAAAAGGGGAAACACGCAAAACACAGTAAAAGCACAACATAATAAAAACGGTAGGTGAACCACATGATAGAACATGTTAAGAAATCAGGAAAGGCTTTAAAATAATTTAATGAAACCCTAAATCGAAAATGATAAAGGTTTTGAAAACAGGGTTTTTGAAGAAAATCTCAAAAAAGTGCTCAGAAGCTCAAAGAAAACATAGATCTACAATGGATCTAAAAGAATCAGAAGAACCTTGAAGGTTTAGGGTTTCAGAAGAAACCCAAAATAGCGAGAAAGGCTTGGAAAATCACGATCTAAGAAGGAGATGTCAAGTCCAAGCTTGAACAACCATGGTTAGCCGAAGCAAGGTCGGAGACAGACCAAAGAACTCGAATCAAACAGGTACTGGGCCAAGCCTCTTCAAGGTCTGGTCCGGGAACCAAGATAGTTGAGCACTTGAGAGCCTTAGGAGGTTGGTACAGGCCGTTAGTGGCTTTGGAGGCCATAGATTCAGGTGACTTTAGGTAGTAATTGGAGGGAGGCGACTAGGGTTTGTTGAGAGAGCTCGAGAGACGAGAGTGTTTGAAGGCGGCGGATTGGGGAAATGGGATAGGGTTAGGGGGTTGTCGGGAATTAATTAAGGAAAGGGGGAATCTGGGCCGTTGATCAAAAGTATCAACGGCTCAGATTAAAAGGGGCACGGGCCGGTTTGGTTAATTCGGTGTTGGGTCGGGTGGATTAGGAAATTGGGTTAGGGAATTGGGTTCAATTTGGGGCTGAGGTTGGGGCCCAATTCCGGTAAAAAATTGAAATGCAAAAAGGGCTAACTTTTTAAATAGCCACTTTTCCTTGTTTAATTTATAAAAAATAGCAAAATAATTTTTGGAAGTAAATCAAACATGCTAAAATGGTTAATAATACATAATTATCAAATTAAAAATACTGGATTCAATTCTATAAATATAATTATAATTAAATCTTAAAAGGGGCTAATATTGTAATTATGTGCAATTTAGTATTAAAAAATACTAAATAAATTTGTAAAAAATATGCAAAAATCATGTTAGCCATATTTTGGTGTAAATATGAGAACAAAAATAGGTTGTCCACCAAAATGATAACTTTGGGAATAATTATTGGATTTTATGGTATAAAAATAGGCAATAAATTGGTTTAAAAATAATTAGAAATTTGGTAAAGTACCAAAACTCTTGGATGTGCTCATATATGCACACATATGTTATTTTGAAAGTATTTTGGGTATAAAAAATAGTTAGAGAAAAATTGGGTATCAACAACTGCCCTTCTTTACCCGGGAAGGATGAAAGAGTTGTCGGGTAAAGATATGATGGCCAATTTTGACCGAAAGCAGCGATTTGAAAAGAATTTGACCGAGCTCTAGTTTCTGAGCTGCCTACATATCTCTGATTTTACAGAAATCAGGCCATATGTAGTTTGGGAACCATTGACGAAACATGCCGATGGAGATTCGGAAGGACGGACACGATGTTTGGGAGAGGCAAAAGGTATTTTGAAGTTGATCGGCTGCAAGAACAGGAGCGGGATCGCTCCTGTTGAGACGGCCGTTGCTAGCCGGTGTACTTGCAAGTGAGAAATATAGGCACATATTGTGCATAAACTTAAACGTGATGCAGGTTCCCGTCGGACCATGAATGTTGTCTTTGGACGGTTAGGATGATGTCCTCGGATCATGATGCCCTGGGCCATTAAGCGCAAAATTAAAGGATTCGCATGCTATGAAATTATGTTTTCGGGCCACGATAATGGTGCCTCCGAACCATGACGCCTTTGAATAATGATGTGCAGGATATAAAGTGGGGTCCTCGGGCCATGGCATGGTGTTCTCGGGCTATGAGGATGATGCCTCCGAACGATGATGCCTTTGGATAGTTTGGCGATATTACAGCCTATGAGATGCAAGATTTGGCGGTATTTCAGCCGATGCAAAAGCGTAAATGGCGATATTTCAGCCGACAGAAATTTAAATAAACAGGCGATGTTCCAGCCGATGGAGAATTTAAATAATAGTTTGGCGATATTTCAGCCAATGCAAAAAATGTAAATGGCAATATTTCAACCGATAGAGAATTTAAATAGTTGGCGATGTTTCAACCGATGCAAAAAAATGTAAATGGCGATATTTCAGCCGATTGCAAGACGTAAGTAAAAGGTAGCAATATTTCAGCCATGCAAGAGAAATAAAGTGGCGACATTTCAGCCATGCAGGAAAGATAAGGTGGCAATATTTCAGCCATGCAAGTGGAGGTAGAGCTTAACCTCGGAAGGCAGAAAGGTAGCCTTATGCAGATAATGCAGGATGGAGACAACGCTTGGTCTCGGAAGGTAGAAAGGTAGCCTTATGCAATCCAGGAAATGCAAATGGAGACAACGCTTAGTCTTGGAAGGCAGAAAGGTAGCCTTATGAAATGTAGGAAAAGCAGATGGAGACAAAGCTTAGTCTCAGAAGGCAGAAAGGTAGCCTTATGCAATGCAGGAAATGCAGATGGAGACAATGCTTAGTCTCGGAAGGTAGAAAAGTAGCCTTATGCAATGCAGGAAATGCAAATGCAAACAACGCTTAGTCTCAGAAGGCAGAAAAGTAGCCTTATGCAGTGCAGGAAATGCAGATGGAGACAACATTTAGTCTCGGAAGGCAGAAAAGTAGCCTTATACATTGCAGGAAATGCAGATGGAGACAACGCTTAGTCTCAGAAGGCTGAAAAGTAGCCTTATGCAGTGCAGGAAATGCAGATGGAGACAACGTTTAGTCTCGGAAGGCAGAAAAGTAGCCTTATGTAATAAGATAAAAGTAAATAGTAAGAACGAAAATTCTTAGTTGATAGCTGATCGTGATATTACGGCTGGTGGGGCCATTATGTGCGGATAGAAAATGTGAATGGGCGCGACGGTTCAATGCGATTGCGTAACTTGTTTGGTAAACTTGTTACTTGGGTGCCTGCATCTAAAAAAAATCATGAGTTTTGTAAAGGGGAAAGGTTAGTTCGCTCTTCTGTGGTTTCCGTCGTCGTGCATTATTGGGGTAGCTTCGCTAAATGGCATCTATCATAATTATGCATGATTTAACAAATATAACGTAAGTAGAAAATAGTTTTGTTAAAATGAACCAACGACTGTGACGTGGTTCAAAGCATTGCAACCTTTCTTGCTCTAGAATTTTGAGGGTCCTCCTCAAAATTCTACCCCAGTTTACTGGGCTGGCACTTCTGAAGGCTGCGCTAAATGGATGAAAAATCAACTTCGGAATTTTAAGGGTCCTCCTCAAAATTCTTCCCCAGTTCACTGGGCTGACATCCCTGGCGATGAGCAGCTAAAGACTGACTTTGGGATTTTGAGGGCCCTCCTCAAAATTCTGCCCCAGTTCCAATAATAAGGGGACATGAAATTTTTATTAAATTATGACCGAACACATAGGCATGCCTACGTATCCCTTCTTAAATGGGAATCAGGTCAGGCGTAGTTCAAATTACATCATAAAGCAATCATAGGTTATTACACATAATATCATTTCACTGCATCTGAGTTGATTGGCTTTGGCCAGACTTCTCCGTCCATTTCTACAATAATAAGAGCTCCTCCAGTTAGAACCCGGTACGGACCTTGCCAGTTGGGAGAGAATTTCCCCTTGGCTTCCTTTTGATGTGGGAATATTTTCTTCAATACCAGCTGCCCCGGTATGAACTTCCTTGGCTTAACTCTTTTGTTGAAGGCTTTGGACATTCTGTTTTGATACAACTGACCGTGGTAAACTGCATTCATCCTTTTCCCATCTATAAGGGTTAACTGCTCGTAGCGACCTTTTGCCCATTCTGCATCGTCCAACTCTATTTCTTGTATGATCCTTAAGGAGGGAATCTCTACCTCGGTGGGGATGACTGCCTCTGTACCATAGACCAACATGTAGGGAGTTGCTATGGTCGATGTGCAGACTGTGGTGCGGTATCCCAACAAGGTGAATGATAACTTCTTATGCCATTGCTTGTAACTTTCAACCATCTTCCTTAGTATCTTCTTGATATTCTTGTTGGCTGCCTCTACAACTCCATTCATCTGAGGCCTGTAGGCTGTAGACTTCTTATGTTTGATCTTGAATGCCTCACACATTGCTTTCCTCAAGTTGTTGTTGAGATTGGAACCATTATCAGTGATGATTGATTCCGGAATTCCGAATCGGCAAACAATACAGTCACAGACGAAATCTGCCACAACTTCCTTAGTCACTGCTTTGTATGACGCTGCCTCAACCCATTTAGTAAAATAATCAATTGCCACCAGGATAAATTTGTGCCCGTTTGATGCGGCGTGCTCGATAGGTCCAATGAAATCCATCCCCCAAGCGGCAAATGGCCACGGTGAGCTTGTTGTAGTAAGCTTGTTTGGAGGCACCTTTATCATGTCTACATGTATCTGACAGCGATGGCACTTGCGAACGTACTGGATATAATCTATTTCCATAGTCATCCAAAAATACCCTGCTCGGAGTATCTTCTTTTCTAAGAGAAATCCATTTATGTGCGGCCCGCATGTCCCTGCGTGCACTTCGTCCAATAGTCTGGATGCCTCTTTGTCTTCGACACACCTTAGCAAACCTAAATCAGGAGTCCTCCTATACAGGATTCCTCCGCTATGAAAGAAGTTGTTGGATAATCTCCGGAATGTGCGCTTTTGAGTGGCGTTGGCAAGTTCTGGGTATTCTCCTGTTGTCAAGTACTCCTTGATGTCATGGAACCATGGTTTTCCGTATGCTTCTTCCTCAATGTGAGCACAATAAGCTGGCTGATCATAAATCTTTACTGGGATGGGATAAATGAAATTCGTGTCTGGATGCTAGATCATGGATGATAATGTAGCTAATGCATCAGTGAACTCGTTCTGGACCCTGGGGACGTGCTGAAATTCTATCTTTGTGAATCTTTTCCTCAACTCTTGTATGTGATGCAAATAGGGAAGTATCTTAGAGTTTTTGGTGGCCCATTTTTCTCGAACTTGATGTATGAGCAGGTCCGAGTGCCTGATAACTAGTAACTCTTGAATGTTCATGTCAATGGCCAACTTGAGTCCCAGGATGCAAGCTTCGTATTCGGCCATATTATTTGTGCAAGGGAACCTGAGCTTGGCGGATACCGGATAATGCTGGCCGATTTATAATACTAGGACTGCTCCTATGCCAACTCCTTTGAAATTTGTGGCTCCGTCGGAAAACAACCTCCAACCATCGTAGGATTCTGCAATATCTTCTCCTACAAAGGACACTTCTTCATCGGGAAAATACATTTTTAGGGGTTCGTATTCTCCGCCAACAGGATTTTCGGCAAGGTGATCTGCTATGGCTTGACCCTTGATTACTTTTTGAGTCACGTAAACAATATCGAATTCACTCAGCAAGATTTGCCACTTGGCGAGCTTGCCGGTGGGCATGGGCTTCTGGAAGATATACTTCAACGGGTCCATCCTGGATATGAGATAAGTAGTGTAGGCACAGAAATAATGCCTCAATTTTTGAGCCACCCAAGTCAGAGCATAACACGTGCGCTCTAATAAGGAATACCGGGCCTCGTACGGGGTAAATTTCTTACTGAGATAGTAGATGGTCTGCTCCTTTCTCCCCGTTTCATCATGTTGTCCTAGAACACAACTGAATGCTCCGTCCAAAATTGCAAGATAAAGAAATAGGGGCCTTTCTGGCTCGGGCGGAACCAAGACTGGTGGCATTGACAAGTACTCCTTGATTCCGTCAAAGGCTTTCTAACAATCGTTGGTCCATCTAGTAGCAATGTCTTTCTTCAGCATTTTAAAGATGGGTTCACAAATGACTGTGGACTGGGCTATGAACCGGCTGATATAGTTGAGACTTCCCAAGAAACTCATCACGTCCTTCTTGTTCTTTGGCGGTGGCAATTCTTGAATGGCTTTGACCTTTTATGGGTCCAATTATATCCCTCGATGACTCACGATGAAACCCAGTAGTTTTCCGGTAGGAACCCCGAATGCACACTTGGCAGGATTCAATTTCAGATTGTACCTTCTCAGTCTGTTGAAGAACTTTCTCAGATCTTCCATATGATTAGTGGCTTTCTTGGATTTGATGATTATGTCATCCATATATACCTCGATCTCCTTCTGTATCATGTCGTGGAAGATGATAGTCATGGCTCTCATGTAGGTGGCGCCAACATTCTTCAACCCAAACAGCATCATTTTGTAACAATACATCCCCCATGGCATGATGAAAGCTGTTTTCTCTTCATCTTCTTCATCCATCCATATCTAATGATACCCAGTGAAACAATCGACGAAAGACTGCAACTTAATCTTAGCGCAGTTGTCGATAAGAATGTGTATGTTTGGCAAGGGGAAGTCATCTTTGGGACTAGCCCGGTTGAGATCCCGGTAGTCGACACAGATTCTAACCTTCCCGTCCCTCTTTGGTACTGGCACGATGTTGGATAACCATGTTGGATACTCCACCACTTTGAGAACCTTAGCTTTGACTTGCTTAGTAACCTCTTCTTTGATTTTCAAACTCATGTCGGGCTTGAATTTTCTGAGCTTCTGCTTTACCGACGGACAGGCTGGATCTGTTGGCAACTTATGAGCTACAATGGTCGTGCTGAGACCAGTCATATCATCATACGACCAGGCGAATATGTCCTCATATTCTTTTAAAAATTCCGTATATTCTTCCTTCTCTGATGGCGACAAGTGAACACTGATGTGAGTTTCTTTGACATTCTCTATATCTCCCAAATTAATGACCTCAGTTTCTTCTAGGTTGGGCTTAGGTCTATTTTCAAAATTCTCAATCTCTCTGATGACCTCTTCAGGTATCTCATCTCCTTCTGAGTCTATATCCTTTTGTTGCATTGTTTCGTTGCAAGTCACATTCGTTGGTTCATCATCAAGGTAAGTAATAGTAATGCTGTATAAAATAGAGTAAATGATAGAGAAAATAATAAGCGAGATATATATGATAAACTTAAATGCTTTGATTAAATCCATAATTGTTTGAAACATCGGATCTCTTTTCGAAATAAAAGACAATACGGAAAGAAAATCAACTAGTAAAGTAAGCTAAAAAATGAGATGCATGGTGCTTTTGTGTAGCCTTGCTACCCCGAAGCCTTCCGGGCCCTGAAGGTCCTAATTGACCAGTTGCTGAGGCGGTCCCCTCTATTCACAGCTTGTTTGGAAGGGCCTTCCTCCCCTTCCTCCTCAAAAAGAACACATCAGCCTATATCATCATCCTCCAGAAACAGATTCTTCATGGCTGCCAACGCTTCATTTTCCTCTGACCCATATATAGTATTTGCCGGTTGGAAGGTTTGCTCCAGGCTGGGTATCGGAAGCTCCAATGGATAGTAGGGACCGCGCTATGGTGGCACTAGCTCTGGAATTCTTCCCAAGTATAGCCGTAACCTAAGCCAAATGTAGTACCATGCTTCTTTAGTTTGATGGGCTTAGTGATCCCCCGAAGATTTTTACCGAGTCCTTTTCCAATCTCGTACCCACACCAATTCAAGATACTTTTGATCTTGTTGTCCCACCAGTTATCCTTATCTACAGCATTGACCCTTTCGATATGGTGGTATGTTTCTCCGCCTATTCTCCTTCTACCTCCAATAATTGGGATGGTCTGGTGACTATATATGGGGTTACTACCATCGCCATGAATGATCACCTCATGGTGATTCCATTCAAACTTTACTACCTGATGCAGGGTCGATGCTACGTCTCCCGCAGCATGGATCCAGGGGTGTCCCAGCAGCAAGTTGTAGGATGCCGGGACGTCTATCACTTGGAATTTGATGTCAAACCATGTTGGTTCCATTTGCAAGCATAGGCTAATTTCTCTAATAGTAGATCTCTGGGACCCATCGAAGGCTTTGACATTGATAGCCCCGTCTTTGATCTCGTTTAGGCCTTTCCCTAAAGTTCTGGGAGTTACAAGCGGACAGATGTTGAGGCTCGATCCCCCATCGATCAAAACTCTGGTGATGAAATAATCTTCGCATTGTACGGTGATGTGCAATGCCTTGTTGTGGCTCAAACCTTCTGGCGGCAACTCGTCTTCGTGTAAGGTTATTTTATGGCTCTCCAGCACTTTCCCCACCATATGTGCCATTTCACCCCCGGTTATATTGCTGGGCACATAGGGTTCGCTTAGTATCTTTGTTAAGGCGTTCCTGTGAGTGTCTAAACTCTGCAGAAGAGCCAGGATAGATATCTGTGCTGGTGTTTTGTTCAATTGTTCAGCGATCGAGTACTCCTTAGCCTGTACTTTCCTCCAAAGATCGTCGGGTCCTCTTTCAATAGGTCATCTCGGGGCTTGCTTACTGGACTCAGCTAGGTGCTCTAGGGTGTAAACATTTCCTATTCTAGTCATTCCTTATGCGGCAATCGTTTCTCCTATCTTGGTCTTTCCTCTCTTCCTAGCTTTGGCAGTGTAATCCCATGGTATGGTATTTGAGTGGAATGGTATTGTGTCAGTCATTGCCACTGGAATAGGCACCCTTGGTGGTAACACAGCAACTTCAAAGGGTTAGGTGCCTTTGGAACTTCGAATTCAACCTCGATTGGTCCAGGCGCCTTTGCAGAGGGAGGCGCTTCAAATTCAAGAGGTATAGACATATTTACTTTATCGTCCCCGGAGGGCTGATTCTGCACAACAATTGGGTTAAGGGTAACCGCTGGTTTCTTTTTTTCATCCCCTTTTGCAATCAAACCTATCGACCCTTTAGGATCCCAATCATCCCCGATCTAGATCATATGAATGTCTCCACCTTTGTGGTCAGGCAGGGGGTTATTACAAACATTAGGAGCAGGCTTCTTTGCTACAATGACCTTATTGTCGATCAGGGTCTGAATCATGTCTTTCAACAAATGGCACTCGTCAAGGGTGTGTCCCTTCATGTCGTAGTGATACGCATAGGTCTTGTTAGGGTTGACCCACTAGGAGGGATTTTTTGGAGCTTTGTCTGGGATAGGAGTGACGTAACCAGTGGCTTTAAGTCTTTCATATAGCTAGTCAATCGGTTCAGCGATGGCTGTATATTGTCTGGGAGGTTTGCGGTCAAAATTTGGTCTGGACCTTGGAAAATTTTGGCGGGTGGGTGGTGATTGGTAGTGAGAGGGTTGAGCGTTATATGCTTGGTAAACAGGTGTTGGTTGAGAGTATCTAGGTGAGGTGTGTTGATATGTGAGAGATGGAGAGGATTGGTAAACGGGAGGTGGATAGGAGGGTGCGAGTGCTTGGTAATTCAAGATGGGCTGATATGTAAGTGGAGGTGATGGGTAAGTGTAGTATTTTGGTGGTGATTTGGCTCCATGTGCAACCATCACGACACTTATATCTTTCTTCTTGGATGTGCCGCCAGTTTGTAAAGCCTTATTGGTGGCTTGCAATGCTTCAAGATTTGTAACCATGCCATTCTTAATGCATTCTTTGATTCTTTCTCCGAGTTTGATGATATCAGAGAACTTTTGACCCTCCATCAGCATCAACCTCTCGTAATATTGGGGATCCTGAGCCCGTACAAAGAACCTATTCATTTGCTCTTCTTCTAGGGCCGGCCTGACCTTTGCAGCTTCTGACCTCCAACGAGAGGCATACTCGCGGAATGTTTCGGTGGGCTTCTTCTTCAAGTTCTGTATATAGAATACATCCGGTGCATTCTCTATATTGAATCAGAACCTATCCATGAAATCCGATGCCATGCCTACCCAACTCATCCATTTCTTGGGGTCCTGGCTGATGTACCAGGATAGTGCATCTCCTTTCAGGCTCCTCATGAAGAACTTCATACGGATCTTCTCATCCCTTCCAGCTCCAACCAGCTTATTGCAATATGTCCTCAGGTGGACTCTAGGATCTCCTGCCCCATCAAACATTTCGAACTTGGGATGTTTGTACCCCTCCGAAAGTTCAACATCTGGCTGAATGCATAGGTCTTCTAAATTTAACCCTTCAATACCTTTGTTACCTTGCACGCCCTGAACTCGACTAGTTAACTTCTTAAGTTCTGCTGCTAAATTCCTGATAAGAGAGTCCTTATCATCAGACTTAGGTGCATTTGAGATTGGTTGGGTGTAGTGGGGTACCGTATCCATAAAAATATGAGTGCTGTGGAGATGGTCATTTGTGGTGTTTAGTGGCTCGGGAATGAGTAGTGGAGTGTTATTTGGAGTGTGGCATGTGTTGAAGTATTGGGTATGAGTGGGTTGTATCTGTGTTTGTGGGGTGTTTTGTGGAGGTGCGGGATTCTGGGTGTTGACATCAGGAGCGGTGAGGGAAAATGATAGGTTCGCGAAATTCCGAACCTGATCCAGTTCTTCTCGGAATTTCAACAGCTTTTGCTCCGGTTGTGTAGTAGTTTCCTTAGCAATCGGGGTTCCCTGAGGAATTTTGATCTCCTTTCTGGCGCTTGGATCTCCCATTCTACCTTTGTTCTTGTTCCGGATAGGACTCGAAGGAGGAGAAGGTGGAGGGTATAAAGACTCATGTGATAAGTAATAACTAATGGTGGTATAGATTGATAATGGTTTATTTATATGCATGTAGTATGTTGAAGCGAATAAATTATGTGGGACTCATTGAAGTGACTAGTTTATGTGCAAAATGTAACAAGTGATAGAATATGTGCAATTGTTGAGGTAATGAATTGTGTACAAGCTGTAGAGATAGTTGTAATTGTGTAATGGTGCTTGGGAATATGTTTCGGGGGCTCTCTGACAGGTGGATATGTCCATATTACAAAGGAAACTCTAGCAAAAATTTTCTAGAATATGGGCGTTAGTGAAAATTTCGAGAGTCTTCATATCATG
>MU718897.1:0-14843 GCA_026770625.1 Nicotiana glauca | reverse complement strand
GGGGGAAAGTCTCATGCATTAGTTCTTGATAATAGGGGTTGAAACACTCATGCATGTTTATTAAAACCTAAAATCTAGTAAGAGTTGTTGGGAAGATGTAAAGAATTGTGTAAAGAAGGGTTGATAACCTAAATGTGTTCAGGTAGTGATTGTGAGCTTTGATTCTAAGAAATATGTATCAATTTGTGCACTAGATTGATGTTGCTAGGCTTTTGGTGAAGTTGGAAGTAGAAATTAAAAGGGGATTCGGCTCCAAGTATGTATGGCTAACCTTGACTTTGTAAAATCGCCTTGTTGGTGTTCAAATGTTTGGTATGTGACATCCACGTGGGTAAATTGTGAAATTCGTATGATTCGCATGGTTATGATTATGAAATGTGGTATTAGACGAGAAACAAATAACGTATGAAATTGTAAGTGATGCAACTAGAATAATTGTGATATTAACATCTATGGCTTATCGTGGGCAAGTATTGTTGTAGCGTGAAACACTTGTGAATTGTGGAATATGATGGAAATAGTATTGATGGTTATGGAAACACTTGTAAATTATTGTTGCTACTGCTTAAGAAGCGTTGTTGTGATCTTTGTGAATTGTTCATTATTGTTGTTGTGATTGTTTGTGAATTGAAAATGTACGGTAGGATCGGGTTGCGCGCCGCAACACGAAGTAATAAGGTGCGGGTTGTGGTGATAAGGGTGGCCGAGGTAATAAGGGTGGCCGAGGTAATAAGGGTGGAAAGTGATCGAAATCACTGTTGAAATAAAAATATGAGCAAAAATGTGAAATCTATTGATGTGGAAATGTGGAAGGGAAACGGGAGAGTTTGTAAAACTTGTTTGGCTTGATTGTTCTTTCTTTATGGAATTGATTGTTGTTTCTGTTACTGTTACTTACTTGTCTATGGCTTGAGTTTACTTGGCGCAAAGTTTGTTATACATACCAGTACAATTCAAGTGTACTGACGTCCCTTTATCCGGGGGCGATACATTCGTGTTATGATTGTAGGTGGATCTGCAGCAGGTACTCCAGCCCACCGATCGTAGATCCCTCTTCATCTTCCGCCAGTTGTTTTGGTGAGCCCCATTCCTCTCGGGGCCCTACGTGGCTCAGGCCTCTTGTTTCCGTAGTTTTATTTTGCTGTTGTGTAAGGTATAGCCGGAGCCTTGTTACCGACAAATACTGTATTATCGTGTTGTACTTTTAGAGGCTTCGTAGACAGTGGATGTGGGTTAGAAGCTTATGTATATCCATGTTTCTTTTGTTGGGCAACGAATTAATAACTTCACTAACTGTCACGTATGTATGTATATTTCGCAAAAGGTGTTTAAATTAATTATATGACTAGTTCTTGAGATTATTGAGTAAGGAAAACATGGGGTAACACGTGGGGTAGGAAAGGCACCCAGGTCCGCCTGGTTGGGGCTTCCTGGTCGGGCGCCGGTCATGTCCCTCGAGTTTGGGGCATGACACTGGTACAAAGAGGACGAGACTGCTTTGGCAACATGTATCCGGGCCGACCCAACAGCAAATTGTAAGAGAAGCCCACATCCATACCTGGAACTCCATGGTATATTCAGTCGATCCTATTGTCAGTTCGAGCACGATATCGCCAATAGAATCTTTTCCCCCTCCATCAAAACCTCGGACACATATTTTGTTATTGTGGACCCTTTCAGTATCAATTTTCAACTTGTGCAGAGTAGAGAGAGGGAAAATGTTCCCACTGGAACCATCATCCACCAACACCCTAGTAACCACAGAATCTTCACACTTCACTGTAAGATGGATAGCTTTGTTGTGTTCGGTACCTTCCAAAGGCAACTCATCATCCGAGAAGGTGATCCTATTCGCCTCAAATATCTTGTTGGCAATTTTCTCCAAATAGTTCACTATGATTTTGTCGGGACATGAGCTTCGTTTAGAATCTTCATCAGGGCCCAGCAGCGCTCGTCTGAATAGATCAACAATGATAGCAGGGAAATCTGAGAAGGAGTCTTCCTCAACTGTTCTAGGATGGAGTAATCTTGCACTTTTATTTTCCTCAAGAACACTTCCGACTCCTCTTCAGTGACTGGATTCTTTCACTTCCTTCCCTTTATAGGTCACTATTACCCGCTCATAGTTCCATGGTACAACCTTGTTGTTGATTACTTGCAGCTGGGTCACAGGTTTGATAATGATAGGGTTTGTGCGGGAACCTTCCACAATTATGATAGGCATTCACCACCCCCGGCACGATCACCTTTCGCTTTTCTTGCTTTGCTACAACATCATTTGGGGATGTCTTCTCAACTACCACATATGGTTTATTATTTGGTATGCTCAACTTGTCTGCCGATCCTTCAGCTGTCGAAGAGGTTGCTTTTGTGCAAAACTGGGCCCTTTACTGACTTAACCTCACTAGACTGGATCATCATGACAGATTATGAAGGCTTCTTAGGCTCCCCATGCTTCTGTACTATCTCAATCATGTTCCTTTCATCATAGGCTGGCAATGGGTTCTGATTGATGTTGGGTGCTTTTGAAGTTTAGACCACAATCTGATTGTGTCGATGAGCTCTTAGATGGAGTTTTTCAAGTTCCATCACTTTTCCGTATCGTGCCCCGCAGCACCAGAGCAATATGCACAGTTGAGGGAGTAATCCAGATTCTTTGGAGGAGGTTTTGGCAATTTTAACTCAATTGGCCTCAACACATCCAACTGCCTCAATCTCTGAAATAGACTGGTATAGACTCCCCCAGCTAGGTGAAGATCTTCTTCCGTTGTTGCCTTTCTTTACTGAACTTAGGCCTGGGCCAGAAGCCTGGACCGATAGGATTTCAGTATGTTTGTGGAGGCGGGTAGGCATTTGTGGAGGCAGGTAGGCATTTGTGGAGCTGGGTAGGTATTTTGTGGAGCTGGGGCACGCCGTTGTGGGTAAGAAGGAAATCGAGTATATTACTGGGTATGGTGGACATGGTATTGAGGTGGCATGATAGAATACTAAGGGTCTAGTGATGGAAAGTAATGGTGAGGTGGATTATATGGGGTTTGGGTGTAGGTTCGGGGATGGAGTGAAGATTAGGTGTAATGGTGTGGTGTGCCCCTCGAACCATGCCATGATCCCGAGACAACCACCGTAACATCTTCTTTCTTCTTCTTTTCTATTACTCCTTCAGTACCATTCTGATTTGCTTGGGTAGTTGCTTTGATAGCTGAGTAGCTCATGACCTTGCTCGATTTGAGCCCTTCTTCTATCATAACTCCCATCTTCACTACCTCGTTGAAGGACTTAGCTATGGCCAATATAAGACGACCAAAGTAAGTAGGCTCCAGAGCCTGAAGAAAGTACTCTACCATTTCACTTTCCTCTATCGGAGGCTTGACTCGTGCTTCCTGTTCCCTCTAACGAAAACCATATTCCCTGAAACTTTCACTAAGCTTCTTCTTTATCTTAGTCAAAGACAAACAATCTGGAACAATTTCTATATTGTATTGGAAATGCCGCGCGAATGCTTGAGCCAAATCATCCCAGGTATACCATTTGTTGTGATCGTGACGAGTGTACCACTCGAATGTTGCGCCACTCAGACTCTAGCTAAAGTATGTCATTAAGAGCTCATCTTTCCTACCGGATCCTCTCAATTTACTGTAAAATCCCCTTAAGTGGGCCACGGGGACTCCGTGTCCATCATACAAGTCGAATTTGGGAATTTTGAATCCAACAGGTAACTGGACGTCAGGAAACAAACACAGATCCTTGTAGGCTACAGTCACTTGGCCTCCCAGCCCTTGTATATTTCAGAGTGACTATTCTATGCTTCTCATCTTCCTAAACATCTCCTCCTGTTCCAGGTTTTTGGGTGGGTTTTCAGTCTCAACAGGCAGTTCAAAAAGGGGGTGTATGAGTAGTGATCCGAGACTTTGAAGGTGGGCTCCGAGGCATAGTACTAGTTATCTTGGGCTTGGAGTGCTGGCTTACTGGAAGATCGGTGGAGGGTGGCTGGTGGAGGTGCTACGAAGATAGGGGTAGCTGGTGAGGGGGTTACGTGGTCGATTTGGCTAGTGGAGCTTGGATAGTTTGGGAATAAGAGCTCGGGTAGTGGTGATAAGGGTCTAAGCTTGGGGCATGTTTTGGGGATACATCAATAATGGGAGGTTCTTGATATTGATCTAATGGTGGGACGAAAGCGGGGTTGGCGGGGTATGATGGTGGAGGATGCTCTTTCATCCATGCCTGGTACATCTCAGTCATCTGGTGTTTCAGATTATGCAACTCTTCTTTCAAACTAGGCTCAAACTCCTCTACCTCCCTTGGCGGGTCAATAACACTCGAGTCCAATTCTTTGCCAGCCATGTTCGCCTTGTGCTTAGATCTGGTATTATACGAGTGACTTGCCAGAATGCCAAATAAACTAACCACCTTACTATACTTGATGACGCCAAGCACACTTGTTAGCGATTAAGAGCTTAACAGATAGGCAACCACACGTTGGGAATGCAATGCACCTAAATAGTTAAACGCTTCTATTATGCATTTGAACGGCTGCATGCTTCATCCTGGCCTTAACTAATTCTTTTCATTTTGCACTTTTCTTCTCTCTTTCCTTTTCATTCCTGCCTCCCTTTGCTTGGTTCTTGTTGCTCTTCTTTTATTCTTGCATTTTCTTTCCTCTCTTATTTTGCCACTCTCATTTCTTACTCAGTTTCTTTCCTCTCCTTCCATTTTAGGTTTATGATCAAATTCTATGGGGATTGCCTACGTATCATGACCCTGCATGAATCAAATCATTACGTAGTTCAGGGGATAAATGTGAAATAAAAGAAAGAAAATTTTTGGGATTTTTTAAAATACTTCAATAAAAATAAAATCTTTTTGGATTTTCTATTACAATGAATCTCACATACAGACTCTGAACAAGAAAATAGACTAGCCATTAAAAAAAACTAACAGAATCAACTAATGAACTACAAATCAAATAAACAAAACATCAGGAGTACATAAGGGCTTCCACTGGTGCCCTGAGAGCCTGCAGAACATCATTCGGCCTTTGTGCGGGCCTTTGTGCAATATCGTGCAGAAGCCGGTCCAAGTCGGACATTACCTGGTAGAAGAATTTCATCACATAAGCAAAAAACATTGACCTAGTCATGTCCTCAAACTAGTGACACTTTGCCACGACATAGTCAGCTATTTCTTTGACCCTCGCTCTAATGACGCCTTTCTCCTGAAGCAAATGCCCTATTTGATGTGCCCGTGCTTTCAACACTTGGGTATTCGCATTGTTTTGATCCTATAGTTGTTGCATATTTTCCTCCAATTGGCTAATCAGTGAATAGCAATGCTCCCTTTCTGCCTTGAAGTTTTTTGCTTGCTGGGCCATCTCATTTTTAGGGTTGTCAGCTTCTTCTTTAGCACCGTGACCTATTTGTCATATCTTTTCTTCCGCCGTTGAACAAACTTTGCCCGCCCTTCTACATTATGTAGCAAGCTTGCCCGGGTCATAGCCAGTTGCTCTTCAGCCTTTTCCAAGTCAACCACGTAATCACACACTTTTCGCCTAAGACTGTTTATGAGCTTCTCATCTTGTCTACTTCTGGCCAAATTTTCAGCAGCGATCTTCATTCTCTGAATTTGAGCTCATAGGGCTTCATCTTCCTGGACCAACTTCCTTCTTTCTCCTTCGGATTCTTGCATTCGTAGGTCATTATTGAACTCAATATTTCTCAATTTATCTTCCAGATTGTGAATTGTGGCTTGATACTTTTTCTCTTTCTCTCCCCAAGCCAACCTTTCCCTGACATTGTCATCAAAAGCATGCAAATGCGCTCTCTTTGCTAGTGTCTCGGGCTCTGGCTCATTACTTGCACAAGAATTTCTTTCAAACCACATTGTATAATCCAGATCCACTTCCCCTTTTGCAACATCTGAAACCTGGGTGTCATTTTTTAGATACCGCTAACCTTTCTAATCCTGTTGGACTAAAGCTTTAGGCAATATGGCCTCCGTATGGAGCTCAATGACCTGGGTGGTTCGATCTTCATCTTCAAGCACCACTTAATATCTCCCTAACTGCCTTAAGACCCTCTGTGGTGTATATGGCTGGACATTACTCAAACCTATCAACATTATGTAGCCCTTTGTGGTTGTCATATATATGATTTCTGTCACCGGGAACCATCCTATAGTCCACTCGACCTGACTTGCTTTTAGAGCTTTCATATGGGAGATCCAAGCTTCAAACCCTTCCGGGGTGTTGTAATCTTTCACCCTTTCCTCGTAGCTCTTGATGAAATTATCTTTGCCTGAACTATAGCTCATGAATTTGGGTGATGGCAAAGATGCCCAATCAACCACATTTGTAGAAGAACATTACAGCCTTCAAAGAATTGAGCCCCGGATCTACACAATGTCAATGTCCGATAAATATCTGCCAACACTAAAGGAGCAAGTGTGTGATCTTTCTTTGTGTTGAGGATTTGTGCAACTCTGGCCATGCGGGTATCTACCGTCCTTTCTGTATTTGGAAAGACAATGATTCCCAAGAACGCAACTATGAAAACGAACTTACGATGAATTTGCCAAATGTTCTTGTCCTGTTTTTTGTTCAATCCATTTTCATGTGTTTCGAACCCAACCGGATGCCCAAATTTAGAATACAGAAATTGAAAGGAACAACATCCTTTGTCCACGTGAGCCTTCTTCATTTGATTGCTGATATTAAGAAGATCAAAGAATGTGTGCATAGATGGGGCCCTCGGGAATATCAGCTATTGTTTTCTCAAGTCCTGGCCAAAATGAATGTATCCAGCTATTTCCTCCAACGTAGGGGTGAGCTCGAAATCCGAGAAACGAAAGACATTGTGCATAGGATCCCAAAAGGTTACCAAAGCTTTGATCAAATCTTCACGTGGCTTGATTTCCAAAATGTCTATAAGGGCACCCAACTGCTCTTTCACCCAATCCTGACCATATGTATCCAAATCATACTACCACATATGCAACTGCAACTGAGCCTACTCTATGACCGGTAGTTTCGGGTTCTGGACAGTATTCATCTTGGTACCTGTATATGGTTAAGGTTAGGGTTGAATATGATGGACTTTTGCGGAAACGATTCTTGACTCCCAAAGTAATGAATAAAAATCAAAAGAAAAATGACCCTTTCCCCTTCTACACGAAAGTGGTTATTTTCGTAAATGTCTCCCACTCATAATTGCAGGTAAATTTTGAGGCCAGGGGGAAGACACTTAGAAAATGATCCCTCACTGACAGACTTGCTCGTTCTCTATGAAAATAGCCCTTCGACAACTGAAAAAATATTCTAAGGCTATCTCGACGAGAACGGCTTAAGACATAACCAAAGCTGGGTCGGCTTATTCTTTGACTAGAGACCTATCTACACTTCATTTTATTTGGTTAATTTTACAAAAAGAGGTCGAACCCTATGTAGGTTGCCTACGTATCCCATATCTAGTGAGAATAAGACTTGCATAGTTCGGGCAATTTTGACATAATTTTAAAAAAACATGAGTGACTCGTTTTGGAATGACTATTTTTTCTCTTTTTCTCTTCTCTTTTTGTTTTTTCAAATCCCTTTTTTCTGAAAAAAATTCGGCATAGTTTCGGGACATTTCAAATACCGAGATTTTCACAATCGGGTTTCCTTTTTACGTCACTTTTGGTTTGTCCCCTGATTGTCTTTTCCTAGCCGGTCAGCATACAGGCCAAAAACAAATAAATGTTCACATAGCACGTAAGATGCATCAGGATGGTCTGTTATTTTGGGTACAACTATCTTAGACGGATCCAACCCCTGTGTTGAGTCTCATAAGTCAAATGCACGTGATGCAAACAAATATTCCTACTGGGAATCCGACATGAGGTTATGTTATTTTAGGTTTAAACCTGGGGTTGTCTTCTAGACTGGGCTTACCCGAGCGGACAACTCGAGCCGAGGAGGAGGCAACGTACCGGGAGCATGAAAGTCTACCCGACCTTGTTGCTGACCCAAGCCTTGTTCTAATTGGTATGACTTCTAACAGGAAGTGGGCCACGCGTACGTGTGCACCAAATTTTAGAAGACTTAGAAGGATAGCGTAAGAAGGCATTTTAATAAAATTCAAACAATATTGAAATGGCAAAATAAACAACAATTAGCACATTAGATTCACAAAATATAATAATATTAACAATAAATAAAGCCAAGTAAAACTTATATTAAATAGCTCGAATTCTTGAACCCTGAACCAGAGTTTCTGGGTTCTGATTCGTTAGAGTTGTCATACCTCCTTTTTCTACCCGAAAAGGGGTATAGGGGAGTTTTCCAATTTAAGTGACAATCGAAACGGGATTATTTATATCAAATTCAGAGTCGCCACTTGGGATAGTTTATGGTGTCCCAAGTCACTGGTTTAAAATCCCGAATCGAGGAAGATTTGACTGTATTTTACAGTCTGCAAAACACATAAATTCGGGTAAGGAATTCTATTAATCCGGGAGAAGGTGTTAGTCATTCTCGGACTCTGTGGTTCTTGCACGATTGCTTTGATCATACTTGGCTTAATCAAATTGTCTAATTACTCACTTTAGAACATATGTGCATTTTCCCTTTTAATTAAAAAATTATCTTAAAATAGGTCACGCGCACGTGTACCCTTCGTCTGTCGCATCAAAAATTATGTCACGCGAATGTGTCCACAATTAATAACGTTTTATTATTAATAAGAAAATTTAGTCAAAGTTGCGCGAACGTATACTCCGATTTTATTTTTGAAATCGTAATTATGTCACGTGAACGTGTCCACAATCACGACGATATATTAAACATGCCTGAACCAAGCTACAAACATTCATTTTTCAATATCTAAGTTATAATATATGTGAGGACTATAGGTGATCTAATTATGGATGACACTCCTAAATCCATTTTTAAGAATTATACTTAATTCGGCCTAAGGATGTTCTTATTTACAAATGGTTTGAACTCAATATATAACTATTAGTTATAAAAAATTTGGTGTACATGTGATGGGCCTTTAATTATTTAAGCAGATCCTAGTTTGAGCTTAAATCAAAAACTATTTGAAAGAACTGGGCTCCAAATCAAGCCCAGAGGTGAAGCCAGGCAGACGGTCAATTATTTTCAAGAGGGCCAATAGATCCATGCCAAGTTCTGCACTATTCAAAATAAGCTATTTCGGGGAAATACAGGCTGATGAAGGTTGGGCTCAAGATTGAACCCAAATGAAGGAAGGGAAATAATTAGAGCCAAATGAACCCAACCTCAATCTAGGCGGCCTCATTTGGGCCAGCCCTGAACCCCAAACATTTTAGAAAGGATATTTCAAATACTAAGGCCCTAATAAGGCCCAACTAACTATAATTCACATGCAACAATATAATATGCAAGTTCTGAAAATCACAACACCTAAACAGCCATATTATGAACCTTTAAACCACTATGTTACTGTTAATACTAACAACATGAGCCTGGGTTCATAAAATTACTCCTTAATAATACTATTATATATACAACTGTTCTAACAAAGCTGAAGTTCCAAAAACATAAGGCATGTCCAATACTGTCTTTCAAGCATACACGATTCAAGAGCATACATATTTTATCATAAATAAGATATCAGAACCTTATACTAATTTGATGTTCTAATTGTTTCATAACAATGAACGAATCAAACCTTCACATATAACATTTCTCGCTAAGCAAGTGGCCATCAAACAAATCCTGAAATTAACAACATAAGAACTGCAAAAAGATAAAACTAATAAAGAGGCGAAATGAACTTGTAAGAAACACATGAGTAACATTAAAAGGACAATATTTAGCATTAGTTCTTCACATTTTTAGCTACATATTTCAAAGGGAAAACATGCCTGCACTTCACAGATCATTCATGGTCCAAGAAGTACCTGGATATCAAAACAAAGCAAAAGAGTGTGAGAATTTCACCAAGAGCAGAAGTATGAGCAAAGCGGTAAATCAACGGCAATATTCAGCTTCCTTACACGATCTTTAAACCCAGAAAATTAGAAATCTCATGAAGAGCTTTTAAGTTGTTATTAAAAGAGGAATCAGGAAACAATTCCAACCAATTTTCAATGAAAGTATGCAGAAACTTTTGTGTATTCTTTAGAGTCTGAAATCTCTCCTTGTGTGTGAAGGAAGGGGCCTATATATATCCCTTAAGAGTACCATGTGCTGCAGAAACAAAATGAAAATTATTCCCTCACATAGAATCTTTTTTTTAACAGAAATGGAACAACTGTCAACCTGTAATTGCTTTCAACATTTTGTGCTAACCAAATACGGCCAACTGCCCCTATTTTAGAACCTTCCCACATGATTTTATCCTATTACACACTACCCACCCTTCAAACAAAACCCCAGTAAGTTCTCTTTTGTTCAATTAGGACCCTAAGAGTTTCTACTAATTACAAACCAAGGCAAACAAAAATAGGACTGGAAAGGATCAGAATGCAAATAAAAATAGCAAAAAAAATTGAAAATGATGCAATTTAGTCTAAGAACCTAATCGGTAAATAAAAGTGTTTTAAACCTAAGAAAAATAGACTTAAACGACGAAATGCATCTACACAGTAACCACACCAAAATTATCAGGAAAAAACATAAAGAAATCCTAGAAGTTAAACTACTCAAATTATGAATTAACATATTGAAACTTAATTACAAAATACAGGAGAGGAGCAATTAAATAAGAGAAATGGAACCAAAGACAAAATAGACAATTCACCGGAACCCTAGTTAAGCGAAACCTATGCAAAATTGAAATAAAGTCTTAGCATGCTTTGATTAATCTAATGAACAACGTGTAAATGAACAACTAACATTTTAAAAGAAGAAAAGCCCTAAAATAATGCAGTTAAATAGAAACAACTAAACACGAAGAGGAATCAACAAAGAAAAAAAAAAGAAAAAGGGAAAAATAAAGTGAAGGTGGAAGAAGTTACCCATATTCGTTTTTAAACCAAATTGGACCAACTAACGAATCTTGACCAAGCTTTGAAAGGGTAAAATGAACATCGAACTAACATTAATCGACTGTTCTTAACAAGATCTGACCGAAAATCAGAAAGGGATACAAGATTAGGGGTCAGAGGATCTCCGAATTGAAATTCGAAGGAATTGACTAGGATTTTCGGGAAATTGATTGTAGTTTAGGGTTCAGAGGGGTGTGAGGACTGTGGGGAGTGATTTTGGGACCGTTTGGGTAATTTAGGATTTTGGGGTTGAACTTTTAGATCTAATATTTGAGAAGTTTGGTAATGGTTTGAGGGAAACGGTTTGTGGATCTGGAAAGGGGAGGAGAAGGAGATTATGGGGTGTTAATTTGGGGGTGTTTGGAGCATCGAAACCGCCGTGAGGTAATTTTCAGAGTTGGTTAGCGGTGGAGGCGGCGGGGAATTTAGGAACGACTTGGTCTCTAGGGTTTGGTTAAGGAAGATGAGAATGAGAGGAGGTTCGAATGGGGGTGAAGGGTTTTCGGACAGTTATAAGCTGAGTGTAAGATCAGTTCGGAGTCGTTGGATCATAATGATCCAACGGTTGTGATGAGGGAGGACCGAAACGAGGTCGTTTGGTTTTAAAAGGGGTTCTGGACCGGGTGACTAAATTTGAGCCTGGATTTGGGCGGGTTTGGGGCGTAAAATCAGCCCAATTTCAAAGTTAAATTAAGCCCTTTCTCCAATTTCATTTTTTTCTTTTGTTTTCTATTTTTTTTCTTTTTCTTAATCCAAAATCCTAAATTAAAATCATAAATTAATCTAAATTATAAAATTAAACTAATTATCTAATTATAATATTTATAACAATTACTTGATCCTAAAATAAAAGAGAAAAACAACTAATCTAAAAAAAAAAAATGTAAAAATAAGTTAATTTTTTGTGATTTTTAATTTAGTAAAGCAATTAATTAACTTATTAATCCTAAAAACATGGAAACAAAATCTAAATGCAATGCTTGATATTTTTAGATATTTTTTCATGATTTTAATAAAAGCAAACATGCACAGAAACGTAAACAATTAACAAAAAAATATTACGAAAATCTTATAAAATTGCACGCAGTTCAAAAAAATCTATTTCCTTAATTTGTAGGAGTATTTCACATAGGGCAAAAATTACGTGCTCACATTGCGCACCCACCTTCTGGTGTTTGCCTAAGCGTAAATCCAATGTGTCTAGGCCTTTATTTGGGGCATAAGCCCCGAGAAATTTTCTAATTTGATCCAAAATTACTTAATACATCCTTTTTCTAAAATTTAACTATTTATAAATTAATTCATAGTGAATTCTCAAACTAAAAATTTCAAAAGTCAACTGTCAATTATTGAGAAAAAAATACGATTTAGACCTTTGTCCGCAAAATGCAAAGTACAAAAATGTTTGGTCTCTGATTCTTACTTTTCTTCCGCGTTTGCATTTTCCTTCTTCATGCTTAATTTCTTTCAAATTTGTTTTTGTATTCTTAATTTATTCTTTTCAAGTTAGTTTTTTATTTTAGATTTTTTTTTTTTGGGTATCTCTCTAGCTTAGATACTATTTTGAAGACTCTATTCTGGCTCTTTGTAATATAATAAGTATTTATGTTCTGTTATGTAGTTTTAGGTTTTTAAACAACAGCATTATATTATTTTTATTTTTATTTTTTGATTTATTTGAAACTAAGATATCATTTTTATAACTCTGCTTATATTCCATCATAGTGATGTTTTTTATAACGCAAACATAGTAGATATCACCAAAACATCACATAATACCCTAACACAAAGAAAAATGATTAACTACAACAGCACATACACTAAACTTCTGCTATATGCAGGATACGGCTGGGGAAGAGAAAAACCTTGACCATGTTGGTCTGTTAAAGATACCCTTACTTTGTATTTTTGCAAAATATTATTCTGTGGTTTGTACTTGTGACATCCTAGTCACACGGCGATAACTTTTATCGTTGCGCCAAGGCTAACCTTTAAAAATAAATAACACGAACAATTATTTAAAAACAAACTAGTAGTAGCTTTTATTCAACCTTCCACTTTCCATTTTCATAAACATAACCATGCTCAGTACCATAGTTCTTCACCTTCAAGAGCAGGTCTTCCAATCCCTCCTTCAGCATTGAAGCCCCGGTGTAGTTCATCTTCTCTATAGGACCCTTGAACCACTCTTGTTGGTTCTCTACACTCTTATTCATTTGCATGATTTTGCTTCTCAACTTTAATTCAAAATCCAACTGGTCTTGCAGAGAATTGAGTCGTGTGTTAAGTTCACTAGAATTGGCTTTTCGGAACATCTGGACATACTTGTCATCAATGCTCGGCGATGATGGTGAGGGAGGCCTTACTTCGCCAACATATTTGTTGATGGTTTCATTTATATTTGGATGACCAAAAGAGTAAGGCTTGCTATCTATAGAGCAAGAGGAGAGAAATCAGTAATATAAAATAAGGTAAGAGGAGAGAAATCAGTTTGTCTACTGTTATAACACCTCCCACACTCAGTCTTATTTTTTATGATGCTTTAATTTTACGTGAAATTAATTATCATATTCAAGATCTTAGATTTGAATGAATAGTTATGATGACGCATGTACATATATGCATAAAAGGTTATATATGTTGATGGTATATCATGTATATATAGATGACGAAAAAATGTAATGAGGCATGTAATTACCTTGTGGACACACGATGATGCCAACTTCAGCACCAGTCATAGTAGCAAGCTCGTTTGCTTTCTTGAAGACACTATTTCGGCGTTTTGAGAAAGTCACTTGTCGATTATTTTGATTTTCTATCCTTGCGAGACGAACACCTTTGCGACCCTTAATCGGTCTAGTACTCATTCTCAAGGATAATGATGATATAACTAGTACTTATTACTAAGATTTACTATGTGATATGAACTTTGTAATGCAGAAGCCTAGTATTTATAGAGTTTTTCCAACATATTGAAGCCTTTGATTTTTTAATTTTTGTAGTTCATAGATATGAATCCAGTTCATTTTTTTAGTGCTCACATGTTATGAGGCAAGTAAATATAGAAAATTAATAATAGTGGTGACTGTACTCTCCATTTTTCAAAAGATTTTTAAAATTTACCTCTACCATATTGTAATGGTCAAGTCAATTTCTAGGACCAGGCCCGGACCAGTGATGATTTGCTATTATAGGATTATTAATAGTTGATACTCTCTTGATAATATTCCTTATTTTGCAAATGGATGAATAAGTATCCTAGTTTAGTTTACCATTATTTTTATTTTATTATCTTTTTAAATTTTGAATTTTTTGGTAATTTTTGAGTTGTCGCTGAAGATTATGACATATTTTTATTTATATTCACTTTTTAGTTATTTTCAGTTTTTGGTAATATTCAAGCTGCCGCGGAAGATTAGGACATGTTTCAATATTCTTGTTCAGTTTACCCGTACTTTTATTTATTTATTTATTTATTTTTGTTATTTTCCTATTTTTGGTGTCACGCAATATTATGACATGTTTTAATATTTACATGAAATTGGCAGTTATCATATATAAAATCACCGCAATTTATTAATTAAACATATAAATAGATAAAATTTGGTACAAGCACCAATATATGGATATATAATAAAAAAAATTCCTCTTACAATATAGGCATAATTAGAAATTTAGTTTCAGGAAAGCCAGTACTATAAATTTCTTTTCTTTTTTCTTAAACTGGAAAAGTCCCCGTAAAACCAATGACGACATTCAAAATCCGGCGGGCGAAATTCTTTCCTTCCTTTTCCCATTTTACTAAATACATTGTAATCTCTTTAATTATCTATTGACTC
>MU718895.1:0-15099 GCA_026770625.1 Nicotiana glauca | reverse complement strand
AACACTTCATATCCTACCAATGATAATGAAACACACAGCAAACCGTAACCATTTCTCAAATCAACCACTCATGAACCCACTTCCCTTTTGACTAATACCACAGCAGATCTCCGAGCCAAACCTCGATATAAATTATCTAACCAGCTGAAATCACATCTTTTCGCATTTATTAATGACTCCAACGATCACCTCGAATTCAATGCCCCACTCTGGTGATATGACAGCTCATCATCGGCCTAAGCCACAACTTGCATAATCCACGCACCAATGGTGGGCGGTCTGAACATACTCAAATCATGACAAATAGCTCAAACAAAAGAGTTGTAACTCAAATTCCTCGGTACCATCACAACACAAGGCTGGGACCCCGTCCCACATCATAGAAATAGAATACCTGAATCTACCCCGAAGGGTCTAATCTCCACATAGCCTTGCTACAATGCGTGATCTTATCCAAGAACTGTTACACATGAAGCACGTCAAGTCGCAATGCTCAAAATGGACAGCCACGCACAAATTGGTGTCTGAAACCCATCAATCCATCACACCCACGGTGAAGCAAGTAATATACACCATTCAATCCTGAAAGGACATAACCGATGCATTATTCGCCGAGCAACACCTAATACGGACTTTCCTCAGAAACCAGGAAACAAGGCATACAAAGTAACATATGGAAAACTATTCTCAACATCACACTGTTGCGGCGTGCAACCCGGCCCAGATACATACCCATGGCGGCGTACCACCCGGTCCATACATACTCATGGCGGCGTGCCATCCGATCCACACATATATATCTCACATAAAGATATGCACATCGAGCCAAATTTGCTCATTACAACAAAATACCGAGTACCGATTGTAAGCATACTGAGTGCATACAATATCTACATATAGCGTTATAAGCTACAAAACTCAAGCGCAACTGAAGTTTTCTTCTCAAATTCCACTATAAATCCCGATAGTACCGCACCAAATGTACCCATAGTCCGAAAATCATAACGTCTCGCAACGCAAAAAACAACTCATAGGTCTCTCCAGATAGCTGATAAGCTCAGCAACGGTCGAGTCAAACTAACCCTTGACAATACGATTCGGGGCCAACCAGGCCATCTCAATCTAAATACGTAGCCACATGGGCCTGACAACGAACTCAATACCAAGAAGCCTGAAGCTGTTCCTTCCACTTTTTATAACTCCTACCGGAGCCGTACGATATGGTGCCCGACACCAAATCAATATCGAAATCCACAATCTTGCCCGGCGACATGCCCGGCCACAAGGAACGCATCCGAAAAAGTCCCTCAATACCGGAACTGAATCAATGGTAGAAACCTCTATACTGACATCCGTCACAAAGGCCCAATTAAGGAAAGAAATCTCTCACAGCCGTCCGCTGGTCTTTGGAGTTCCAACCACTCTGCTATTAACATGATCTGGTACACCTCGCCACGCCACCTGTGGCATTTTCCAACATAGCCCATAGCAAAATAGTCTAGAATAACCCACATTGAGACAATCAGTCTACAACTCAACATCATATACAAAATCTAACATACCAACAAGGAAAGATCCACTCAGGCCTTCAAATTCAATAGTCGCTAATGGTACCAATACACACTATCCACAACCACTACATAGCCTGAACATGAGAGCTCCCAGTCTCCAGCCCCACATAGCACACAAATCGCTGTACCTGATCCCCAAATTCTGCAGTATAAATACATATTACACCTCGAGTACCCAATCATTCTTCGAAGATATTTTAAAATTCTCCTGTGCCATCAAACACACTCAGATATCATCAGTCGATCTATCAAGAAAAATTCCGCAACACTACCGAAGTGCCATCAACTTAATCACATTGCCTTTTTTCTGAAACATATACCCTTGTCAAACAACACTGTTTCCTTAGTCATATGAGGATCATTCACCCTAATAATCTAAAGATCGATTCTTAAGTCACCTGCAGCTGCCCATGCCGCTTAAGAATTTAATGACTTCCCATTCCGAACTGAACCGAGCCTTACACATACAAATCCCAATCCTCCACAACATATCGCATATACCATGCCACACTAGGATACATGAGAACTTTTATCTCCCTTCCGCGCCGCAGACATCGACGCACTCAACTAGTCAAGAGCTTTTATTGATCCCACTTAGAAGAAAATTCATTACACACTCCATGCTTCGCATACCCATAAGAAATATAATCATCTTCAAACTACGGTAAAACCCAACAAGAACTTTCTCCCTCGCTGCAGCATCACAAGGCCTCAATCCAGGCCTACCACAGGAGATTCGAACATAAGACCACACTGTCTAAGACTCATAGGCCACCGAATACTCTCTCAATGCTTCACAGAAATACCACGTTCCAGAATACTTTACTTGAAGAACTTCCTGCAAACCCGAATTCGCTGCCATTACTTTCCAGATGCTGATACATAGGATCCCACAATTAACATAAAAATACCACAAGCCTCGACATTCCCCGATGAATAAACAGTCTCTGACCACATACACAACCTTGAGACACCTGATTGATACATGTACAATCTTGAACACATTAAAACCATTCACGAGAGTCATTCACTCTTATTCAAATTGCAATTTACCTGACTTAACGAATAGAACCACTCATGCCTTATTAGCACTCTGACACCGAAGGATATGACCTCATTCCAATACAAACGAACATCTTCCTTCTCTATACACTGAGCATTCTTCATCAACAACAGCTCAAGACATCCTAATATTTCCTCACCTCTACGAAGCACCATATAACCTTTATCAAAATTTTGCTTCACTCGTGCTATCCTCGGCTCATTTTCTGCAACCAGGACTGATCCGCCAGCATACCTAAAAAAGGAACCAACATAGCACATAACCGTGAAATCAGCTAATCAACCGCAACATCCCCAACTTGGCTCAAAGCCACCTATCAGGACACATTTAATAACCCATTATACTTTTACTCTAATGATGCCACAATATTATAGTGAGATTAAACTCAAATCATCTACTAGTTTATGAAAACACAGATCCTCGAATACTGAAATCCTTTACAAACCTCGCATTCATCCTTACATCAACTGAGTCCACTCTCTTAAGCGACCCGAATTTACCAAATTTCAACACGTACCCTTCAATTACACGTGAGATCTTCTAACAGTATACATAAGAATCGTACCCCTTAATAATACTCCGCAAGAGATACCCCACCTGCTTTGCCTCAATTTTAGTATTTCAGCACATCTTCCACCATCATACACATAACACATCCATTAAGTCTTCCTGATTCTGAACTCATATCGCCACACGTAGTGTACTTCACTTCCCAACTAGGAGACACAAAAATATTCTTCACGCGCCCATATTCGGGTTACACATCAAATCATAATAGGAAACAAATAACCTAATAGTTCATCTATTATCCCACAGACTTCTTCGTCACTACCAAGTCATATAATAACATCTCATCATCTGAATACTAAACCGCCATTCCGGCTAATAGCAACAATAACGAACATATAAGTTCAAAACACTTGCTCACATGATCAGCACCTCGGTGCTCAAGCCATAGGCAAGATCCGGCCTCAAGTCCTCCAGACTGGCCCAACATCAAACTCACGGGATCACATCTTGCCCCTTGATCGGGGAATCACAAGCCATCAAGGCACATACAATACTGAGCGCTCATGTGCGCATACAAACGTGTGGAAGGAATTTCAAGAGTTATATCTCAAGCTGAATCAAATACGCACGATAAGAATTCCAAGAAAGTGAAGTTTTCCTAAAGGTTCTGCAGCCTCTCGAGGATAAATACAGACGTCTCCGTATCGATCCACGAGACTCTACTAACCCTGCTCATGACGCGTGAGACCTAGTAACCTAGGCTCTGATACCAACTTGTCACGACCCATATTCCATACCTGGTCGTGATGGCGCCTCTTGTGAAGACAAGGCCAGCCAACTAATCCAATTCGTTTCTTTAACACTTACTAAACATAAATATATGGAAAATGCAACTTAAAGAACATTAATCATCAACATTGTAGCCTAACTCAGCCCAACCGGGGTGTCACAAGTCACGAGCATCTAGGAGGGATCTTTATTACAATTTCAAAGTCTACAATACATAGAGAAAAATCTGGAAATCAAGAAGAAGAAGAAAACTCGGTGCCGCGAACGCCGACGGTCACCTTGCTTAGCTACGATAGCCATAACTTCAATCCGCTATTAACCCGCTACCAGGTGAACAATACCTGCAACTGCACGCGAGGTGCAAGGAGTAAAGTGAGTACTTCCAACTCAGTGGTAATAAGAGCGAATAATATCTTAGCGATAAGAAAACACGTATGAGCACTCCAAAACGCTATAAAAGACTGTACAACCCTTTGAGAAAAATAGTAAAACCGTAACACTTGCTTGGAATTCCTACCTTAGACGGGGTTTGAATAAGGTGTTAATACAAATTAAGAATATTACCAGCTAAACTTGTTTTCAAATGTGATGCTAACTCTGGTTAGACAATCATTTCAACTTTATACAGGTAATATTTTCCACTTATGAGTTATGTAACTATCTGTTGTCTTCTCCAGGTTGCTTCTGCTGGCCACTTTGCCTGTTCTGTTGGTGTCACTGATCGTACTAGTCCTAGGCAACGTAATTACCATGGGCGCTGTCACGCATGCTGTGATCTCCACCATTAGTGTTGTGGTCTACTTTTGCTGCTTCGTTACAGGTTTCGGTCCAATCCCTAACATCCTCTGCTCCGAGATATTCCCTACCAGTGTTCGCGGCTTATGTATCGCTATATGTGCTCTCACATTTTGGTTTGGAGACATTATTAGACCCGAGCCAAAACTCACACTTGGAGAACTTTGCATAAAGCTTCTCCTCCCTTAATCTCTGCAAGTCCCCAAGGAAGAAACTGGGGCAGAAGTTGTGGTTGTGCAAGAGATTTGATTCCGAAAGTTGTAATTTTGAACCCACGTCGAATTATTTTTGAGCCTTTGATACACTTTCTTTCTAACCCCATCCAAAAGCCTGCATTACGGTCCAAAGAAAGACCTTCTTATCAGTCTTCAAGGAATGCCAAGTCGAGCAAGAAGAGGTGATTTATGTTAGGGACAAAATTCTGGTCCAAGCAGAAAAACGATGAAAATGAGAGAGTCTTATTGGTGAAAAACCTCACGGGCGCCGTAAGGCGAAGTGAGTTGAGAGAAATAAAAAATGAGAGAGTCTTATTGGTGAAAACCCTTATGGGCACCTTAAGGCGAAAGTGAGTCTTCATATGGACAAATGAGATAGGTCTGTGGGTGAAAGCCGTTCAGAACACTGCAGGATGAACAAGGTTAGGGTATGGTTGAAGAAATCAGGATTATGGAATTCTGGGGCAACAAAGCATGGCAGGTGAAAGTTGATTGGTTGGGCGTATTGGGCCGATTAGTCCGAAATGCATGTCATGATTAATGGTACCAGTTGTTCCACTCAGATAAGTCCCTTTTCCTTTTCTTTCCTTTTTGTAAATCGTCCGGTTTTGGATTCTTTTATTCTTAACTCTCAAGGTCATTGCATTTCACTCCTTTTGAGGTTTGCACTTTAAGATGTTTCAATGTTAGTTGCGTTCAAAACAAAGAAGAAAGGATGTCGAGGCTCACTACCAGTCTCCCAATTGCAAAAGCACAGTGGGGCCAAAACGTACCAAAGATGGCATGATGCAAAGTAAGATACAAAGAGTCACCAGAAGTTTCATTGGTGGTTTGATTGGGTAGTTTTATGGGGGATGCAAAGTTTCAGATAAAAGAGGCCAGATAGGTAGAAGCAACAGTCTGGGTATGAAACACTCAGGTCATCGAAGGTCGTGGGGGTCGAAAGTCAGTCAGAAAGGCAAGCGGTTCAGGGCCAGTTGAAGCAAGGCAAGGAAAAAACACAGCAGCGGAGACGTCCTCAGCAAGAATGCAATCAACTAACCACCATTTTTAAAATGACAAGATTTTTCTCTGATTGAAACAGAGGCAGAAAGTTTTTGTTAGTTTCGGAGAAACCCTCCTTAGGGAAAAAGCAAGCACCAAAATAGGTTTGACCATAAACTCTCAGGACCCTCCTGGAAAATGGGACTTAGTTTAAATTTCAAAACAATCATGAGTAGCATAATTTAGCATAAATGTACCCCAAAGGAAGATAAGTTGATTTCAAAGTTGGCATGCTTAAGATAGGATTCAATTATGAGTTTTCAGGACCCTCCTGAATAATGGGACGTAGTTTTAAGGTCTGTTTAGATAACAAGATATAGTGGAAGTCGTACTTTTAGTAGATATTGACTTAGGTTAAAACTTTTTTTAACTAGAAGTTGTCAAGACCCTCCTGGATAATGGGGAGTAGTTTAAGATTTTTCATAACAAATGTAGTGGGAGTAATACCTTTAGAAGATATAACTTAGGTTCGCAATTGTAAGGAGTCATCAGGACCTCCCTGGATAACAGGACCTAACTTTAAATTTTAGTAATATTTGGCAATACGATTTAGTTTTACACTCACATCACTGCCCAGCCACCAAACTGGGGCTGAAAATTTTCTTTATTTTGTCTATTTTTGTTGAAATCAGGTGCCCACCTGGAGAACAAGGGAATATATTTCAAGTTTTAGCAATCAGGAACCCGCCTGGAGAAAAGAGGCATTTATTTCAAGTTGTAGCAATCAGGAGCCCGCCTGGAGAACATATGCATTTATTTCAAGTTTTAGCACTCAGGAGCCCGCCTGGAGAACAGAGTCATTTATTTCAAGTTTTAGCAATCAACAGCCCGCCTGGAGAACAGAGGCATTTATTTCAATTTTTAGCAATCAGGAGCCCGCCTGAAGAACAGAGGCATATATTTCAAGTTTTAGCAATCAGGAGCCCCCCTGGAGAAAAGAGGCTTTTATTTCAAGTTTTAGCAATCAGGAGCCCGCCTGGAGAACAGAGGCATATATTTCAAGTTTTAGCAATCAGGAGCCCGCCTGGAAAACAGAGGCATTTATTTCAAGTTTTAGCAATCAGGAGCCTGCCTGGAGAACAGAGACATTTATTTCAAGTTTTAGTAATCAGGAGCCCGCCTGGAGAACAGAGGCATTTATTTCAAGTTTTAGCAATTAGGAGCCCGCCTGGAGAACATAGGCATTTATTTAAAGTTTTAGCAATCAGGAGCCCGCCTGGAGAACAGAGGTATTTATTTCAAGTTTTAGCAATCAGGAGCCACCTAGAGAACAGAGGCATATATTTCAAGTTTTAGCAATCAGGAACCCGCGTGGAGAACAGAGGTATATATTTCAAGTTTTAGCAATCAGGAGCCCGCCTGGAGAACAGAGGCATTAATTTCAAGTTTTAGCAATCAGGAGCACGCCTGGAGAACACAGAGGTATTTATTTCAAGTTTTAGCAATGAGGAGCCCGCCTGGAGAAAACAGAGGCATTTATTTCATGTTTTAGCAATTAGGAGCCCGCCTGGGAAATAGAGGCATATATTTCAAGTTTTAACAATCAGGAGCCCGCCCGGAGAACAGAGGCATATATTTCAAGTATTAGCAATCAGGAGCCCGCCCAGAGAACAGAGGCATTTATTTCAAGTTTTAGCAATCAGGAGTTCGCCTGGAGAACAGAGGCATTTATTTTAGGTTTTAGCAATTAGGAGCCCGTCTGGAGAAAAACCTGGCGAACAGAGGCATTTATTTCAAGTTTTAGCAATCAGGAGCCCGCCTGGCGAACAGAGGCACTTATCTCAAGTTTTAGTAATCAGGAGCCCGCCTGAAGAACAGAGGCATATATTTTAAGTTTTAGCAATCAGGAGCCCGCCTGGCGAACAGAGGCACTTATCTCAAGTTTTAGTAATCAGGAGCCCGCCTGAAGAACAGAGGCATATATTTTAAGTTTTAGCAATCAGGAGCCCGCCTGGCGAACAGAGGCACTTATCTCAAGTTTTAGTAATCAGGAGCCCGCCTGAAGAACAGAGGCATATATTTTAAGTTTTAGCAATCAGGAGCCCGCCTGGCGAACAGAGGCACTTATCTCAAGTTTTAGTAATCAGGAGCCCGCCTGAAGAACAGAGGCATATATTTTAAGTTTTAGCAATCAGGAGCCCGCCTGGCGAACAGAGGCACTTATCTCAAGTTTTAGTAATCAGGAGCCCGCCTGAAGAACAGAGGCATATATTTTAAGTTTTAGCAATCAGGAGCCCGCCTGGAGAACACAGGCATTTATTTAAAGTTTTAGCAATCAGGAGCCCGCCTGGCGAACAGAGGCACTTATTTCAAGTTTTAGTAATCAGGAGCCCGCCTGAAGAACAGAGGCATATATTTTAAGTTTTAGCAATCAGGAGCCCGCCTAGAAAACAGAGGCATTTATTTCAAGTTTTACCAATCAGGAGCGTGCCTGGAGAAAAGAGGCATTTATTTCAAGTTTTAGCAATCAGGAGCCCGCCTGGAGAACAGAGACATTTATTTCAAGTTTTAGCAATTGGGAGCCCGCCTGGAGAACAGAGGCATTTATTTAAAGTTTTAGCAATCAGGAGCCCGCCTGGAGAACAGAGGTATTTATTTCAAGTTTTAGCAATCAGGAGCCCACCTGGAGAACAGAGGCATATATTTCAAGTTTTTGCAATCAGGAACCCGTGTGGAGAACAGAGGCATATATTTCAAGTTTTAGCAATCAGGAGTCCGCCTGGAGAACTAAGGCATTAATTTCAAGTTTTAGCAATCAGGAGCCCGCCTGGAGAACACAGAGGTATTTATTTCAAATTATAGCAATGAGGAGCCCGCCTGGAGAAAACAGAGGCATTTATTTCATGTTTTAGCAATCAGGAGCCCGCCTGGGGAACAGAGGCATATATTTCAAGTTTTAACAATCAAGAGCTCGCCCGGAGAACAGAGGCATATATTTCAAGTATTAGCAATCAGGAGCTCGCCTGGATAACAGAGGCATTTATTTCAAGTTTTAGCAATCAGGAGTTCGCCTGGAGAACAGAGGCATTTATTTTAGGTTTTAGCAATTAGGAGCCCACCTGGAGAAAAACCTGGCGAACAGAGACATTTATTTCAAGTTTTAGAAATCAGGAGCCCGCCTCTAGAACGGAGGAATTTATTTCAAGTTATAGCAATCAGGAGCCCGCCTGGAGAACAGAGGCATATATTTAAAGTTGTAGCAATCAGGAGCCCGCCTGGAGAACAAAAGCATTTATTTAAAGTTTTAGCAATCAGGAGCCCGCCTGGCGAACAGAGGCAGTTATTTCAAGTTTTAGTAATCAGGAGCCCGCCTGGAGAACAGAGGCATATATTTCATGTTTTAGCAATCAGGAGCCCGCCTGATAACAGAGGCATTTATTTAATGCTTTAGCAATCAGAAGCCCGCCTGAAGAACAGAGGCATTTACTTCAAATTTTAGCAATCAGGAGCCCACCTAGAGAACAGAGGCATTTATTTCAAGTTTAAGGAATCAGGAGCCCGCCTTGAGAACAGAGACATTTATTTCTAGTTTTAGCAATCAGGAGCCCGCGTGGAGAATAAAGGCATTTATTTCAAATTTTAGCTACCAGGAGCCCTCGTGGAGAACAGAGGCATTTACTTCAAGTTTTAGCAATCAGGAACCCGCCTAGAGAACAGAGGAATTTATTTCAAATTTTAGCAATCAGGAGCCCGCCTGGAGAACATAGGCATTTATTTCAAATTTTATCAATCAGGAGCCCACCTGGAGAACACGGGCATTTATTTCTAATTTTAGCAATCAGGAGCCCGCCTGGAGAACACAGGCATTTATTTCAAGTTTTAGCAATCAGGAGCCCGCCTGGAGAACAGAGGCATATTTTTCAAATTTTAGCAATCAGGAGCCCTCCTGGAGAACAGAGGCCTTTACTTCAAGTGTTAGCAATCAGGAGCCCGCTTGGAGAACAGGGGCATTAATTTAAAGTTTTAGCAATTAGGAGCCCGCCAGGAGAACAAATGCATTTATTTAAAGTTTTAGCAATCAGGAGCCCGCCTGGAGAATAGAGGCATTTACTTCAAATTTTAGCAATCAGGAGCCCGCCTGGAGAACACAGGCATTTAATTCAAGTTTTAGCAATCAGGAGCCCGCCTGGAGAACAGAGTCATTTAATTCAAGTTTTAGCAATCAGGAACCCGCCTGGAGAACAAAGGAATTTATTTCAAATTTTAGCAATCAGGAGCCCGCCTAGAGAACAGAGGCATTTATTTCAAGTTTTAGCAATCAGGAGCTCGCCTTAGAATAGAGGCATATATTTAAAATTTTAGAAATCAGGAGCCCGCCTGGAGAACAGAGGCATTTATTTCAAGTTTTAGCAATCAGGAGCCCGCCTGGAGAACAGAGGCATTTATTTCAAGTTTTAGCAATCAGGAGCCCGCCTGGAGAACAGAGGCATTTATTTCAAGTTTTAGCAATCAGGAGCCCGCCTGGAGAACAGAGGCATTTATTTCAAGTTTTAGCAATCAGGAGCCCGCCTGGAGAACAGAGGCATTTATTTCAAGTTTTAGCAATCAGGAGCCCGCCTGGAGAACAGAGGCATTTATTTCAAGTTTTAGCAATCAGGAGCCCGCCTGGAGAACAGAGGCATTTATTTCAAGTTTTAGCAATCAGGAGCCCGCCTGGAGAACAGAGGCATTTATTTCAAGTTTTAGCAATCAGGAGCCCGCCTGGAGAACAGAGGCATTTATTTCAAGTTTTAGCAATCAGGAGCCCGCCTGGAGAACAGAGGCATTTATTTCAAGTTTTAGCAATCAGGAGCCCGCCTGGAGAACAGAGGCATTTATTTCAAGTTTTAGCAATCAGGAGCCCGCCTGGAGAACAGAGGCATTTATTTCAAGTTTTAGCAATCAGGAGCCCGCCTGGAGAACAGAGGCATTTATTTCAAGTTTTAGCAATCAGGAGCCCGCCTGGAGAACAGAGGCATTTATTTCAAGTTTTAGCAATCAGGAGCCCGCCTGGAGAACAGAGGCATTTATTTCAAGTTTTAGCAATCAGGAGCCCGCCTGGAGAACAGAGGCATTTATTTCAAGTTTTAGCAATCAGGAGCCCGCCTGGAGAACAGAGGCATTTATTTCAAGTTTTAGCAATCAGGAGCCCGCCTGGAGAACAGAGGCATTTATTTCAAGTTTTAGCAATCAGGAGCCCGCCTGGAGAACAGAGGCATTTATTTCAAGTTTTAGCAATCAGGAGCCCGCCTGGAGAACAGAGGCATTTATTTCAAGTTTTAGCAATCAGGAGCCCGCCTGGAGAACAGAGGCATTTATTTCAAGTTTTAGCAATCAGGAGCCCGCCTGGAGAACAGAGGCATTTATTTCAAGTTTTAGCAATCAGGAGCCCGCCTGGAGAACAGAGGCATTTATTTCAAGTTTTAGCAATCAGGAGCCCGCCTGGAGAACAGAGGCATTTATTTCAAGTTTTAGCAATCAGGAGCCCGCCTGGAGAACAGAGGCATTTATTTCAAGTTTTAGCAATCAGGAGCCCGCCTGGAGAACAGAGGCATTTATTTCAAGTTTTAGCAATCAGGAGCCCGCCTGGAGAACAGAGGCATTTATTTCAAGTTTTAGCAATCAGGAGCCCGCCTGGAGAACAGAGGCATTTATTTCAAGTTTTAGTAATCAGGAGCCCGCCTGGAGAACAGAGGCATTTATTTCAAGTTTTAGCAATCAGGAGCCCGCCTGGAGAACAGAGGCATTTATTTCAAGTTTTAGCAATCAGGAGCCCGCCTGGAGAATAAAGGTATTTATATCAAGTTTTAGCAATCAGGAGCCCGCCTGGAGAACAGAGGCATTTACTTCAAATTTTAGCAATCTGGTGCCCGCCTGGAGAACACAGGCATTTAATTCAAGTTTTAGCAATCAGGAGCCCGCCTAGAGAACAAAGGCATTTAATTCAAGTTTTAGCAATCAGGAACCCGCTTGGAGAACAGAGGCATTTATTTCAAATTTTAGCAATCAGGAGCCCGCCTAGAGAACAGAGGCATTTATTTCAAGTTATAGCAATCAGGAGGCCACCTGAGAACAGAGGCATATATTTAAAATTTTAGCAATCAGGAGCCCGGCTGGAGAACAGAGGCATTTATTTCTAGTTTTAGCAATCTGGAGCCCGCCTGGAGAATAGAGGAATTTATTTCATGTTTTAGCAATCAGGAGCCCGCCTAGAGAATAGAGGCATTTACTTCAAATTTTAGAAATCTGGAGCCCGCCTGGAGAACACATGCATTTAATTTAAGTTTTAGCAATTAGGAGCCCGCCTAGAGAACAGAGTCATTTAATTCAAGTTTTAGCAATCAGGCACCCGCCTGGAGAACAGAGGAATTTATTTCAAATTTTAGCAATCAGGAGCCCGCCTAGAGAACAGAGGACTTATTTCAAGTTTTAGCAATCAGGAGCCCGCCTGAGAATAGAGGCATATATTTAAAATTTTAGCAATCAACAGCCCGCCTGGAGAACAGAGGCATTTATTTTAATTTTTAGCAATCAGGAGCCTGCCTGAAGAACAGAGGCATATATTTCAAATTTTAGCAATCAGGAGCCCACCTGGAGAAAAGAGGCTTTTATTTCAAGTTTTAGTAATCAGGAGCCCGCCTGGAGAACTGAGGCATATATTTCAAGTTTTAGCAATCAGGAGCCTGCCTGGAGAATAGAGGCATTTATTTCAAGTTTTAGCAATCAGGAGCCCGCCTGAGAATAGAGGCATATATTTAAAATTTTAGCAATCAACAGCCCGCCTGGAGAACAGAGGCATTTATTTCAATTTTTAGCAATCAGGAGCCTGCCTGAAGAACAGAGGCATATATTTCAAGTTTTAGCAATCAGGAGCCTGCCTGGAGAATAGAGGCATTTATTTCAAGTTTTAGCAATCAGGAGCCCGGCTGTAGAATAGAGGCATTTATTTAAAGTTTTAGCAATTAGGAGCCCGCCTGGAGAACAGAGGTATTTATTTCAAGTTTTAGCAATCAGAAGCCCACCTAGAGAACAGAGGCATATATTTCAAGTTTTAGCAATCAGGAACCCGCATGGAGAAAAGAGGCATATATTTCAAGTTTTAGCAATCAGGAGCCCTCCTAGAGAACAGAGTCATTAATTTCAAGTTTTAGCAATTAGGAGCCCGACTGGAGAACACCGAGGTATTTATTTCAAGTTTTAGCAATGAGGAGCCCGCCTGGAGAAAAAAGAGGCATTTATTTCATGTTTTAGCAATCAGGAGCGCGCATGGGGAACAGAGGCATATATTTCAAGTTTTAACAATCAGGAGCCCACCCGAAGAACAGAGGCATATATTTCAAGTATTAGCAATCAGGAGCCCGCCTGGAGAACAGAGACATTTATTTCAAGTTTTAGAAATAAGGAGTTCGCCTGGAGAACAGAGGCATTTATTTTAGGTTTTAGCAATTAGGAGCCCGTCTGGAGAAAAACCTGGCGAACAGAGGCATTTATTTCAAGTTTTAGAAATCTGGAGCCCGCCTCTAGAACAGAGGCATTTATTTCAAGTTCTAGCAATCAGGAGCCCGCCTGAAGAACAGAGGCATATATTTCAAGTTGTAGCAATCAGGAGCCCTCCTGGAGAACAAAGACATTTATTTAAAGTTTTAGCAATCAGGAGCCCGCCTGGCGAACAGAGGCACTTATTTCAAGTTTTAGTAATCAGGAGTCCGCCTGAAGAACAGAGGCATATATTTCAGGTTTTGGAAATCAGGAGCCCGCCTGGAAAACAGAGGCATTTATTTCAAGTTTTAGCAATCAGGAGCCTGCCTGGAGAAAAGAGGCATTTATTTGAAGTTTTAGCAATCAGTTGCCCGCCTGGAGAACAGAGGCATTTATTTAAAGTTTTAGCAATCAGGAGCCCGCCTGGAGAACAGAGGTATTTATTTCAAGTTTTAGCAATCAGGAACCCGCCTGGAGAACAGAGGCATATATTTCAAGTTTTTACAATCATGAACCCGCGTGGAGAACAGAGGCATATATTTCAAGTTTTAGCAATCAGGAGTCCGCCTGGAGAACAGAGGCATTTATTTCAAATTTTCACAATCTGGAGCCCGCCTAGAGAACAGAGGCATTTATTTCAAGTTTTAGCAATCAGGAGGCCGCCTGAGAACCGATGCATATATTTAAAATTTTAGTAATCAGGAGCCCGGCTGGAGAACAGAGGCATTTATTTCTAGTTTTAGCAATCTGGAGCCCGCCTGGAGAACAGAGGAATTTATTTCATGTTTTAGCAATCAGGAGCGCGCCTGGAGAACAGAGGCATTTACTTCAAATTTTAGCAATCAGGAGCCCGCCTGGAGAACACAGGCATTTAATTCAAGTTTTAGCAATCAGGAGCCCGCCTGGAGAACAGAGTCATTTAATTCAAGTTTTAGCAATCAGGAACCCCCCTGGAGAACAGAGGAATTTATTTCAAATTTTAGCAATCAGGAGCCCGCCTAGAGAACAGAGGATTTATTTCAAGTTTTAGCAATCAGGAGCCCGCCTGAGAATAGAGGCATATATTTAAAATTTTAGAAATCAAGAGCCCGCCTGGAGAGCAGAGGCATTTATTTCTAATTTTAGCAATCAGGAGCCCGCCTGGAGAACAGAGGCATTTATTTCAAGTTTTAGCAATCAGGAACCCGCCTGGAGAACAGAGGAATTTATTTCAAATTTTAGCAATCAGGAGCCCGCCTAGAGAACAGAGGCATTTATTTCAAGTTTTAGAAAACAGTAGCCCGCCTGAGAATAGAGGCATATATTTAAAATTTTATAAATCAGGAGCCCGCCTGGAGAACACAGGCATTTAATTCAAGTTTTAGCAATCAGGAGCCCGCCTGGATAACAGAGTCATTTAATTCACGTTTTAGCAATCAGGAGCCCTCCTGGAGAACAGAGGAATTTACTTCAAGTTTTAGCAATCAGGAGCCCGCCTAGAGAACAGAGGCATTTATTTCAAGTTTTAGCAATCAGGAGCCCGCCTGGAGAACAGAGGCATATGTTTCAAATTTTAGCAATCAGGAGCCCTTCTGGAGATCAGAGGCATTTACTTCAAGTTTTAGCAATCAGGAGCCCGCCTGGAGAACATGGGCATTTATTTCTAGTTTTAGCA